>JAQQPU010003478.1:38604-58652 GCA_029168905.1 Artemia sp. Kazakhstan ARC1039 | reverse complement strand
TTTTTTTATCAAATGATAGAGTGTACAGAGGAATTTCATTCACTTTGCACACAAGGCTGGATAGACCAAAAAATTAAAATCATGGGGAGATGCAGTCCAGGATCCAACGGTACTAGCACTCTTCACAAAGGCCAAAGCTAGTTTTGATGGGATTTCTCCATTTATAAATGATGAATTGGTATAATTATGAGAGCCAGTGGCAATGTGACGTTGATTGGTGATCGTATGGGGGACAAGAAGTTTAATGTTGTTACCATTGGCTCTCAGCTCTTCCACTGCCAATGCAACAGAGCTCATAACCTGTTGTTTTCGAACATGAATAATTGGTGAAGTTATAATGACATTTGCATCAGGTGCTGCAGCAACTGTTTTTCTCAAAATGAAACTCGATGGATCTAGTTGTAACTTTATGTGAATCTTGACATTGGGAGGTAACCATTGGGATATTTTAAATATCTCATGATTTAATTTTCCAACTAGATGATACTCCTGGGTCACTGCAGCAGTTAAGTCACTGTCAGTATCAACACCTGATCTATAGTCATAGCCCAGTGCCTGTCCTCTCGAATCCTTATAGGCCTTTGGAGTCATCATCATAAATTGTATATACCTTGTATAGTTGGATAAATTATTGCTAGTGCTCACCAATGTTTCATTAATGAATACATTAATTTGTTTGAACAAGTTGTGTAGGATACAGTTTTCATAGGACAGGCCATCGGGAGCACTAGGAGTTGTATTGTCTGACTTTTTCTTCACCGCAACATTTAATCAATAAATGTTGATGATAAATCAACGAAATAATCTTCGTTGGATAATATCTTTCCGAGAGGGGTTGTTGAGGATGAAATTGTTCATAGTAGCCATACTTGACACTGACATCAAAATTTTCAGCATTGAATAGATTCAATGAGGAGCTGATTGATGGATGCGATTCTTTGTGAGGAGCTGATTGATGGATGCGATTCTGATAGGTCATCTTAAGAGAAGAAATCCTTCTTTGATCGAACAATCTTTTTCTTCTTATTTTTATTGGTCTTCTTCCTTTCATTCCCTAAAGTCGATGTTGATTTCCTTCGCTTCTCGCCTGGGTAGAGCCTGATGAGTGAATGATGACCACGCACCCTTTTTAACCCCTTCCCAATTTGCTGAGATTTTAATTGCTCACCAACGGCTCTTGCTGAAGATTCAATATTTTTTTTAACGCTCTCGTTGAAATGTTTACCCGATCCCCAGTCCTGTAGTGTTGAGGGAGCAAAATTTGATGCAGCAGGTACAAGATATTTTCTGGCAAAGGGTAGTGCAGAATGAAATAGCCTAGTAAACCAACTACCACGACCATAGCCAGACATTGTAGTACGCCCCGTGTAATAGTCAAATCCATGACCTAATTGTCGAGTACTCAGAGCACCAACATAGCAGTCAATATCAGGACAGACAAATGGAATTCTTCTATTGTTCATCTTAGGCAGTGACGATGAGTTGAAAATGACATCTAATCACAGCTAAAACTTTTGTTATTGCTAGAGGATCACCTAATTCACTTCTTAGTGTTAACTGACAGAGTTCCAAATATGAAGTGTTTGCAGGAACATACTGAAGATGCTTTATATTATAGTGATGAACATGTTCATGGAATATTATTCTTTCAAGAACACGTAAGAGGGGGACATTTGAATTACCAACTCTCGATGTTTCCAAAAAGGACGCATAGACAAATATACAAGATTCCGAGGCGAAACCAGGTGGATAATCAGAAAAATAACATGATCCTTTCCTCTAACAGTTCCAGCGTTTTTATCACTGATCGTATTCTGTTTAAAGCCAAGAACATCTCTGAGATTATCATTGAGATAAATCATTTCAGTGTCAACAGGTGAACTAATGTAAATCCTATCGTGTTCCAATGAATAATTAAAATGTAATGAACCTTTGCTACGATATGAGATTTTTCTATTGATTCTACGACACAAATCAGTCATAGTACCATATTCTTTATATTTCAATGTGGCATGTGGCTACTCACTAAATTTAAGTGCTTCAACCCATTCATACTCAACAAAGAGTGATCAATCAAATGGTGTAACTTGTATCTCATACACACGGTCCTTTCTCAGGATATCATATGTATTTTTGAGAATACAATCGACAAGAGCAATTTCATACTTTCCGTCATCGAATTTGATGGTGGGGGAGAGTTTCGACCGAAAATCACTTCTTTTATTCAAAACATTGTAGAGAGGGTCAGAGACGTTGGACATAAATGTTACATAAAAATCATTGGGCATTGTTAATGTCTTCAACACCGATCCAAGAATCAAAATCAGAGTTGTATCCTAGCCAACAAAAAAGTAACTGTTTCTTGCCCCTGGGCGTACGGCTCTTTAATATCTTTTCAAGTTGATAAATTTCACTATTATTTTTAACTTTTTACAGTTCATAGTCTTAAAAGCGGCCGAGAATCTCTTCATCTTTAGTGTCTTGTAGACGATAAGCTGTGGGTTTGGTGTCTAGGATTTTTGCCACTTTAAAAAGTTCAGTGGACATCAAGTAATTGCCCTTTTCAAAAAAATTAGCTGTTTTATTAATTCGAACAGTACCACCAACATTGAATTTTTTCTTCACAATCGTGTCATTGGAATACTGTTTAAGAAAATATCAAATTTATTATGATCAGCATGATGAATTTCCGTTGGGTTTGAGCTGGAAAATGATCGATGGGGTCGTTGATTATAAATCAACATTACTCTATCTAAATCATGAATAAAAGCATGTGTATTTTTCAATGTACAATATCTTGAAAGTAAAAGTCGAATAGTTCTTATCAATCGTTCGGCCAATGCAGCCTTTATTGGACTATGACTATAATAGAGCATTGTATTGTATTTCATTAGTACTTTTTCGACATGTGGATTAACAAATTCACTACCCCGATCCGTTTGCATTTTTTTATACGAATCTTGTTCGAGAATACTTTCTATAGCCTGAGCAACTTAAACACCTCTCTTTGTCAGCAATGGAATGACATACGCATAGAGAATAAGAACACTGATTGCAAGTAGAATGTACTTGTATGGTGTATTGTGACGCCTTTGAATCTCATCTAGAGTTAAGAGATCTGCTTGCATTATGTGCAGTGGGAAAAAGGCTTTAGTTTTTCGATAATGATTAGCACGAAGCCTTTGACGTCAATGTAGAGTGTAACTTGATTCATTTTATAGATAGTCTTGTACACTTTTAGTGTGAACACTAGTGACTTTGGAAAGAGTGGTGGGGGTACTTATACTTCCCACTTCACCAATATTTTCATAAACACATTTCAGAACTTCAACCACTTTGAACGTAAGCACGTGGTGTATTGTCCACTACTCTTTTGTATACTAGCGGGTGATGATGGTGACATTGAGTTGATATCAATATGTCTTCGCTTTTATCTAGCTATCAGCGGTCTCGTCCTTGTCATCGTTAGATCAATGTTTTTTACTAGGTGTGCTAGTATTTTCTAAGATTGATTTAAAATCTTCACCTCTTTCTTCTTCTTCCTCTTCTTCTTCTTCTTCTTGTTTTAGTGTTGATGATGATGATGATTACAATTGACTATGTTCATTTAATTTCTTTAGAATTTGTCTATTGTTAATAAGACTTTTGGGGAAGTGTAATGTATTTAGATAGTTGTATAGATGAGTGTCAAATGATAAAAGTCCTTTAATATTTGTAACCATATCATAGATTAAATCAAGTAGATTATAATTCTTCCTATGAATTATAATTCATTTGCCATTGCCGTCAACTGTAATATGATCTTGACCAATTTCCATGACATACATTATGAGTCGTTTACTTTGTTCACGATGTGAGTGCATTAGATTTCCAGTGCTCGACACTATTGAATTCAATTCCCCCTCCTCCTTCAGCAGCATCATCATGAGCAGCAGCAAAATCTTGAAGAGATATTTCTTTTTTGTGAACAATGACACCCACATTGAATGGTCTCGCACGATAGGGCTTATGTTTTTCCCCACTCGACGAAGTGCATCTTAAAGTAAAAGTCGTTTTTTATCATCGTCAATATTCTCATTGTTAGAGAATTTAATCAGATTGTCCTCAAAGTGTTTCACTGGTGAAAGAGCATGTTCTATTGGGGTCAATTTATAGTGTTTAGCCATAAAAGAAAACTGATTACAAGTCCTGCAATTATTGGCAGTAAAAGTGTAAAAAAGCTACCATCCGCCTGAAGAAGACGTTTCCTTTCAAAAATTTTTCCTTTCTTTTTACAAGCCAAGGCACGTACAATGGAACGATGTTGCTTTGCCTGTTACTTAGCTATTTCTGGCAGTTGAACATTGCCCTCGGTTACATTTAAACAAAGTTCAGATATTAGATTAATGAAATCATTTTCAATACCAGGTTTGAGTATGGCTTTCCTAAGTGGGGGTTTTGAAGTGCTTAGAACGGAAAATGAATGTCTATTTTCATGTAGTTTCTTCAGTGTCATGATGGCAACTAATAGCCTTTTTTACTGTTTATGGGAAGATATACTGTAATTTCACTGTCAAAAATATCTGTGACTACACGTAAATCCTCAGGTGTATTTTGATTAAGATCCAATGGAATGTAGCCGTAGGGTTTATTAGTTGCCTGATTGTACGCTGAAAGTAGAAATTTGGGAGCGCCGGGATATGTTTGCTTATTGAGAGTTATTAGTGAGCTAGAATCATGAACCTCTTTATAGATGATATAGTAGGTACAGTTCAAAGCAAGTGTTCGCTAACATTTGCTCTGATGAAAGAGATTATTTAGAACTAAAGTAACGGAAATCTGTTCATAATGTGAGCAAACAGTACACAATTGTAGCATATTCTAGGACTATTGTTCAATGGATTCAGCTAAATCTTTTGGTTCAATAATGTCGAAAACATCAAGCCCCTGTATGAATTGTATCTGCACCATCCCCGATGTAGCAATAGCTTTTATTTTATCGTATGACTCCTGCCAAATACTGTAGCAAAAGTAGATTTTTTCGGCCTTTCCATAAACATTTTATCACAAATTTTAATTATTTTAGCTATAAGTGTCATTTTGCCTGACACTGATAGACCACACAGAAATGATCTGAATGTTGTTTTAAAAATCCGTATCCAGGGGGAGGTTACCCGGTTTGAACCCCCCCCCCCCAAAAAAAAAAATTGACCGAGTTGAAAATTAGTCTAAAAATACCTGTAAAGACAAAACCACTGGATGTTAGACAAAGTCCACGGGAAAAATTCGGGTAAACCCCCCCCCCTCCTCAAACAAAAATCCTGGATCCACTCTTGGTGTTTTAAATTGATAAATATTGCTGTTCGCTTCAACAGCTCACCTACAACAAACTGTAGATTATAGATGACTAATGACTAAATAATTTCCCTATTACTACTACACAGTTCAAAGACCAAAACCAATAAAGAATCGTATTTTCTTTTATTTTTAGCATAAAAGCAGCAATTTACAAATAATATAACAATTAAAAAAAGCACTTTATATTTAATAAATACACTAAATTGAAATTTTTTATTTATTTATTTATAAAAAAACAAAAACAAAATTTATTTGAATTAGTCACTAGGAAAAACACTCGTTTATTAAACAATAAATACACTTAAAGTCATATCACAGTTTTTTTGTTTTTTTTATTTATTTGTTTATAACAAAAACAAAAACAACATTTATTTGCAATAGGCAATAGGAAAAGACACTTTTTTATTAAACAACAAATACACTTAAAATAATATCACTTTTTTATTTATTTTATTTACAAAAAATACAATACGTTTAATCAACAACATTGTAATTTGAAACGGGGTAACATTTTCAGTTTTAACTTTTAACAGGAGTGAATCAGTGCCTCCATAATACACTTGAACTTGTCCCTCAATCGGCCATTGTACCTTGCATACATTGTGATAAAATGACAACATGAGTTTTTTCGAAATTTCCGTTATTACACTCCCACCTGCAGTATTTTCATTTAAAATGATGTTTCTTTTCTTGCGATGTAGGACACCATATTAGAGTCTATGATTGTGAAAGATGTGAAGTTCGGATCGGCGATAATTGGAGCACAATCTTTGGGATTGGTTACAATGTCACAGTGACTTCTGTTTCCTACGCTTCCGCACATTTTACCAAAGGCTGAGTTCAAAATGAGGTTATAGATTTCTTTTTCAACCATCGTTTTCGCTTGTGAACGTTTACTGACAAAGGTGTCAATAAACGTTTTCATGTAAGGCTTTTGATCAAATTGGAGGGCTCTATGTATCTTTGTGACTTTGAAACCGTTCGACACCATCCATGGCAATAGCAAATGATGAACAACGATATTCTGTTTCGGGTTACGGTCAGCAATAAGTTTTTGCTTTGAAGGCACCCAGTGCATAATCCCATCCTCTACTAAAGATAAATTGTAGGGACTCAGAGAATCCTTACCCACCGGTCAATTCATGCACGGGAAAACAAAGTCTTTTACCAAGTCATGGATTTCCATGGGTATCTCACCGTCAATTTCAAAAAACCATCCTTGTGCCCCATTCTCCTCAACGGTAGCAATGTTTGCGAAATTTGAAGTACAAGGATCGTTAAGCAATTTGTAATTGCAACACGGCAAACAGTAGTGAGACATCGCCGACGGATAAAGGGAGTTCATATCCAAAAAACTGCATCTGACTTTTCATCGGTGTGCTGTCCTGTCGGATCAGTTTTGTTGATACGGTCTCCGTGAAAAAAATACCCACGCCTCATTGATCTCTCTACAAATAGATGCTGATCCATGTCGGTGATCAGACCAATTTCTTCTTTACTGATTTTAAGAATTAAGTCCATCACCCGATGAGGAGTGGAAAAATATTACCTAAACCCAACCCAAATTCCCCATAGATTTTATCCGTGTTCTTTCACACAATGTCCAGAAGAGACAATACATCACTAGTCAAGTACATTTTACAGTAATGCCACCCATGTTTACATCCTCCCCTTGCCCAAACCCTCTTGGCATATTCATAGTCTCCAGTGGTGCATTGACTGTCCATAAGGGAATTGCAAAATGCTTCGATAGGCGATAATGACACCTCATCTATCCTCAAGGTAGAGTTGGAGTAATCATATGTGTATAGGCTTTTACACGTTAATTAATCATAAATTTCATCATCGGGGAGGCGCTGTTTAAGGAGGGGGAAACTATCAAAATTGTCGCTTTTCTGTACCTGAATCAATTGACTTAGGGACTTGGGGAAGAACCTGAAAGCGTCAAAAAATGGATTTTATTCAGGCACGTGCTACCCTTGTCAAGTGTTTTCCACAGGAATCCTAGCAGCAGCAGTTTCTCCGATGATTTAGGTATGATATCATAGGAAAAAGAACCAACTACCCATGCGTTATCTACAATTCCCCCCGCTTGGCCATGCGGGCAAACGCCGGTAAAATATTCTTTAAATCAAAATTGGAATTGTCTATAAAAACCGATAAGAAATATTGCTGACTAGCGCTTATATTGCACGACTGATGTGCAACCCCTCTAAAAATACTCCCTCCCGATGAAATTTCCTGCAATAAATGATCATGATCGATCACCTTCCCCTTTCCCCCAGTACCATCATAAAATTCCCCCTTGCAAACCCAACATATCTTACGATTTTTCTGTCATCTGGTGATAGAACCATAAGATAGTGTGTTTAGCGTAGGCGAGAAATTTCGCCATTCGCTGTTTTAATCACACTGGTCAATGCCGTGCGCATGAAGTCTTCCCCACCCAACGACTCGACAAGATCCAGCACTTGCATGATATTACTAGAGTCTCTTTGAGCGTGAGCGTAAGAAACCCCTGTGGCTTCATGTATTTTAACGCGATTTGTATTTGACGAATCGTACACGTCTTTGAGTTTGGCCTCGCAGTCCAAAACGATAATGTTGCTCTGCAGGAGCGAGTTTTGGAAGTTCTTAAAACGCAAGATCACCCTACCTCCGCTACCCGTTTCCACAGCCTGGTATCCATGACATTTACAGTGTTTCATGTGATGCTTTAGCCTTAGATCAGTCCATAATCCAGACAGACATGTCGGACAATAGTAGCAAACACCCCACGCCCCCATTTACCCTCACCTAAAACCCTACTAATATCTGTAATTGGATTAAAATTTCCAATTGAATCGGGCTCTGAAGGAGGCGTGTATAGAAGCCACACCCAATAATTCACTGAGTCAATAGACGGAGCCGTCACTGGAAATAATACATCCTTTTTATCAGAGCGCTGACCCTCCTCAAATTCTGTTTCATACTGTAATACCGTAACACCAATCTTTAAATGTTCATTAGCCCCCTCAAAAATGTCTATTCCTTTTAGTGTTATGGGAAATTGACCATTTAAACAAATAAAATCTACTTTAGGAAATTTTGACCCATCCCCATTAGCTGCCAATTCATCCAAATTTTTCTTAGAAGGATTATCACGCAGAGGTCGAAATGGCGCAATCAAAAATGCATACTTGAAACACTGTAGCCTCGCATCGAAATAGATTCGTTGTATTCCCTGACAACCCTCTAAATCTGAATGATATTTTAAAACTATACCCCTCTCCCTATGCCCGCCTCTTAAAATAAAGCTTTTTTAAATGTACAAATATTAACGCTTAAATTTTCTATAAATTAAACAACCGACCCACTACCCTCTCATTATAATTGTCCAGTTTAGTTATGATGCTGTTGACCCAATCCAAATCCTCATAATTTCCCAACTGCGGGCCAATTGCTAACATCTCTGTATGCAAATATATTGAATAAAGTTTGCTCGCATTTTCATTTAAATAATATATCTTTAGTGCTATTGACGCTTTTAAACTGTCCCTCCCTCCCCACATCCCCATCTCTTTCAAGAAGGGCTCGAATCTTGTTAACGTAGGAATGAGTAAGAGCCAGGGGCTTTGTTACTATACCCCCTGACATTAAAGAATTAAAGTGGTCACCAAATGTGGCGGTGTAGTCACTAGCATGATGCAAGGCAGAGTTAGACAATAAAAATCCGGTAGTGTAAATGTTGTTTGCGCTAATGTTTCACTCTCAATATTCTGGTCAACCTCAATAGTGGGGTGGGGTGCCATTTCAATAGCACCATCACCACCAGTCTGTTCATTGCATTAGCGAGGGTGAGGGTCGGTATGAAATCCCCCAATTCACTAAGGATACTTTCCAGCGTGTTTCGGGATAGCTGATAAAGCCAGGCCGCATTGTCTTGTGACACAATTTGATGATGTATATTAGCATGGGAACGAGGTTTAGATGCACTTGGGGGATATCACCCAAATTTTCGTTTATAGACCTATTCGTCCATTCCGGGTCCTCATTCATATCTATGTCACAAGTTAGGTCCTCTAGGCTAGCTATATCACCAAAACAATTATTTAAGAAGTCTCATTGTCATTCTAAATCAATATCAACTAGTGCACTATCCTGAAAATCCACTGGCGGTGTTAATAATGGTGTAGACTCATTAACAATAAATGTTCCTTGAGCTGGCGATAGTTCATCAATGTTAATCTATAAAAACAGGATTTATTTTCCATGTGAAATATCCACTATTTTATAAAATCAAAAAAAAAATTTTTGTCCCCCTCCATCCCTCTAATTCTTCAACAATAGCCCACGAATTAATGCACACACAAGTAGCTTATTTAAAATTATTAAGGTAAAAATAAGAATAGACGAATTCTATAACATAAAATATAACAGAAAGTGTCTAAACCCTTAGGTTCTCTCTAATTTACCATCCAGAGATCTATTTTCCTTGCGAAATTGTAATTGCATTATACACTTGAATAAAAAATAGGGGGTTATTAACGATTTTCATTTATGTAGAATAAAAATATTGCTTTTTGCATTCTCTCCATCCCTCCTCTTTCCCCCCGCCCGCAATTACTCCATCACCTTATATACATAACTATCTGATAAAGGCACTTACGTCAAGAATTGTAGGTAACTCCTCAAAAAAGTCCTGCATATGATATGGCGATGCATAGGTGATTACACTCCTCCTGATCCTGTTCTTTGATCTAAGTAGTTCCACATCATGCGTTCTAGACCCTCCATCGAGCTTTGGTCGTTTTTGCTCAGGATTACTGTGACCATCAAATTCCTTGAATAAAAATTAGTTTTCAGTTTTTCGTCAGGTAAGTCCCTTAGATAGTGCTAGTAATCTCAATTTGATCATGCAGGATCAAAGAAAAAATGTATGCTTTTTCAACTAGGAAAAACACTGTTAAAACGTATGGGGATAAATTATTTCGTCCATATTTTCAAATCTGCTTAAATTCATAAAAAGAAACATGACCCCACTAAGATGAAGAATAAAAACTCGAAGCTACCAGTTAATAACATGAATACGGTGTAACATAAAAAAAATATATAACACAATAATCTCTAACGAAACAAGATAAAAGAAAAAAATGTATGCTATTTTCAATTATGAGAGACACGAATTAAAACTTATAGGGTTAAATTCCATTTTTTCAAGCTCATATAAAAAGAAAGAATTCTGCTAGTCCAAGATGTGCCCCTAACCTATCTATATTTTACATACGATTCATAAAAAATATCAAAATTTTGCCTATTAGGTCCGTTAGATTTTTATTCAGAATATTAATAATCCTCAACCCCCTCCACAATGCCAAAGCCCCTCCACATCAACGCGTTAAAGATATTCTGCATTTTTAAAGATAAACATTGCTCGTAAATCAATTTCTAATCTCAAATAAATGATATTTTGGCAAGTCGATAATTCTTGTTACATTTTTATGTTATATCATTCGTCTATTCTCATTGCGAAATTGTAAGTGCATTATAAACTTGAATAAAAAATAAGGGGTTATTAACGATTTTCATTTATGTAGAATATAAATACAGTTTTTTGTACCCTCTCCACTCCTCCTCTTTCCCCCCGCCCGCAATTCATCCATTACCTAATATACGTAACTATCTGATAAAGAAACTTACGTCAAGAATTGTAGGTAACTCCTCAGAAATGTCCTGCCTATGACATGGCGGTGCATGAGTTACTACACTCCTCCTGGCCCTTTTCATTGATCTAATTAGTTCCACATCAGGGGTGCTAGATCCGACATTGACCTTTGGTCGTTTTTGCTCAAGATGACTTTGTCCATCGAATTCCTTGAATAAAAATTAATTTTCAGTTTTTTCGTCAGGTAAGTCCCTCAGATAGGGCTAGTAATCTCTTTTTCATCATGCAGGACAAAAGAAAAAATGTATACTTTTTCAACTAGGAAAAACACAATTAAAACTTATGGGGATAAATTATTTCGTCCATAATTTCAAATCTGCTTAAAATCATAAAAAAGAAACACAATCCCCCTAAGATGAATAAGAAAAAGTCTAAGCTACCAGTTAATAACATGAATACGATGTAACATAAAAAAAATATAACACAATAATCTCTCACGAAACAAGATTTTAAAAAATGTATGTTTTTTCAAATATGATAGTCGCAAATTAGAACTTATGGGGTTAAATTCCATTTGCTCAAGCTCATATAAAAAGAAAGAATTTTGTTAGTAGAAGAGGGGCCCCTAACCTATCTATATTTTAAATACGATACATAAAAAATAACACAATTTCGCCTATTAGGTCCGTTAGATTTTTATTCAAAATATTGATAGTTCTCACCCCCCTCCACAATACCAAAGCCCCTTTCATCCCAAAACGTTAAAGATATTCTGAATTTTTAAAGACATGCATTGATCATTAATCAATTTTTTAGTCTCAAATAAGCTCAAATACATTTTAAAACCACGATGGATATACATGACAAATGAAACTCAGAGAGGAAAGAAAATAACAAAATTAAAAATAAAATCAAAAAAGTTTCTGTTCTGTCGTTGTCAAGTAAACTTCGAAAGGTTCGATTTTTGTTGGTTTCTTTTTCTTTTCTTTGTTTTTTGTTTAGCACTGAGGACAACTCGGCGGAGGTCCTTGTCGAAATATTTGCTTATTTCTTCTTCTTCTTGGTTCGTCACCGGCTGACAAAATCCTCGTTTTTTCACCTTTTTTTATTTTATTTTTCATTTTGTTATTTTCTTTCCTCTCTGAGTTTCATTTCTCAAATAAGCGATACTTTTTGCAAAGCCCTTAGACACATTTTACCAGATTTGCCTTTATAGCTGAACGGCTGTTACAAAGCATATGAATTTTGCGAGAGATATGTAGTCGGCTATCAATCAGAAAGCCCAATATGGCGGATAATTAAAGTTAGCTATAAAGGACAAAAGTCTCGTTTTTTTATAAAACAAGAATGAAAATATTCACTTACCAAAAATCTCCTTGGTGCTATCTGCATTTGAATACGAATAACTAAAAATTAAAGGCTATCTATTCGAGTTGTTTTTTTTTCAAACTGATACAGAAAGAGCTATTGCACCTTAATTTATACGAAAAAACACGATTATCTTACCCTTCGACTGAAACAAGTATTTTTAAAGAAAGTCCATTAAACCTTTGAACACGTTATACCAAGGTCCGTAGTCATGGGTCTACGGACCCATGACTACGGACCCATGACAGGTACAAAAACCTGTCTGGTAAGTCATGTCCCCGGCGCGGTAATTGATGCATGTTTGTGGTAACTCATGTCCCGTTGAAACTGCACTGAATATTAAGTACCCTCTGTATTCGTTGTCTGTGATTGGTCCAGTAAAATGGGTGTTGCTTCAGAAACCTGTCTGGTAAGTCATGTCCCTTCTGTATTACTAGATACCTGCCTGGGGTAAGGCATGTCGCCTTGAAACTACACACGTATTCTTGTCCCCGTCCTTGTCCCCGGCGCGCTAATTGATAACACACTACTTACTTTAATGTATTTACAAATGAATGCAATGCATTTATCGATAAGAAAATCCTATTGCAGAGCTTGTAATGGCTTCAATTATTTAAAAGATCAAAAGTCAGTATCATCCTTAATTCCTTACTCTTTACTGTGAAGTTTGGTTTTTATTCAAATTTTTAAAGAAAATTTGCAATTGAAAAAAAAGATTTTTCAAAGCACTAAAAAACTTTCGTTTAATGAGCAGGGTATTGAAAAGGGGGCAGTCCCCCTTATATACAAACTAATTTCAATTTGTTTTGTGTTTTAAACTGGCTTCTTACTTTATTTGAAAAATATTTTCTATTTGTTTAATTAAATTTCATGAGACTGTAAAGAATTATGAATGCAATACTTTTGGTAACGCAGAAAAAGATCAATATTTCAATGATATCTGTTTGGATTTTGATGTTAATCAAACAGTTCATGATCACTAAGTAAGGAGAAATTATAACATATGTGAGGGAATTTGCCCCCTCCTCAACACCTCGCTCTTTAAATTTTGTTCCAATGTTTTTTTAATAACCACTCCTGAAACACAGGGTAGTTTAATTAGAGTAATGCATAACTGTTTTTTAAAGTGCCAAAAAATTTTAGCGTCAAGGTCGAGGTGTTGATAGGGCGTAACCACACTCATATGCATAATAATTTCTGTTCGTTTTCAGTTGAAAAATCTTGTTTTTTTTTATTGAATGATGCTTAGAGAGAAACATTTTTCTAAATGCAATGGAAAAAGTATTTCAATTAAAGTAAAAGTATATGAAAATGAAAAAAGTAAGTAATTACAAAACAATAGACGAATAAATAGCCTACTTACAAAAACTAAGATATAAACTCCCAGATGTCTGTTCTGTTGAGCAATGTCGAAATGTTGAACGGATATTTTTTAACAATATCGACAGTTTTAAATTTGGTTATCAAACACCAAAATATATAATGCCTTTAGACTAATCAGTGTTTATAAAAAGTAACGCATTATCAAAGTAGTTTGGTCAAAGTAAAACGTTAAAACTAAGATTAAGAAAATCAAATAAATTTATTTTATTAGATATTTTCGAATTAATTTTGAATACCAAAATCCAATATATTTGGCACCTTTATGCTTCATAACCGTAGAAAATTAAATCTTTTTCAAAGTGGCAACTAGGTAAATACAATCCCTCCTGGAAAAGACAAAAACGTATCCGTTCAGGGGGGAAAATTCCCAGCATTCCGTTTAGGGGAAATATTTCTGATTCTGATGGCTTCATATATCAGCTCTTGGCTACTCTTGCGATGCAAGTAAAAGTTGACGGTATATTTTCACCAAAATTACCCCTTAGTAAGTTGTTTACTATAATCATACGAACTTTCTTGTGTACTAATAACTTCACTAATTGCTAATTAACAAATACATATTTAGAATCACCATGAGAGGCTGATTCTTTGATTTAATGTTATCAATAGTTAGGCTCATATACTTTCGTTATTGACAAGGATCGTTATTTACTTACCATTCGTTAATATGAAGAATTTGATTATTTTTTTGTTGTTGTTGCTCGAACCAAATCATATAGCAAAAATGTTTCTGGAAAACTAGAAAAGGGTCACTCAGTCACAAATTAGAACTTGTATTTTCCTTATTAAGGGTCAAAATCTATTGGCAGGCAGCCAACAATGGAGCAGCACACATTTTTTCCATGGTTTTTCTCCATTCTACTCTCTTTCCTTTGCTTTCCTTATAATTACTTTATAGTACCGAATTTCTAGGGGTGCATGCCCCCCCCCCCTGCCGGCACCCATATTATTTAGGGTAAATTATTTGACAATTTATAGATTATGTAATTTTTTGATTGTTTACACTGGATTTGTCATTAGGAGCGGGAAAAAGTTCGAACCTGGTTGTGTCACAAAATAGTAAGGGTCTAAATGTAAAATTTCATTGGATGCTTAGGGGCATTTCAAACTAAATAAAAATCTATTGTGTGCATCCTGGTTATATGGAAGGAGAAATAAAATTTTAAAAATAATTATTTAGAGAAAAAAACGTAAGGAAGATTGATAAAATATTGACAATAAAGAATACGGTTATTTTGGGGCAAATTATTTGGCAATTTAAAGTTGTACAATTTTTCGACTGCTTACACACAGGATTATCACTAAGAAAGGTGGGAATGTTTCAAAACACCTGTGTTCCAAAAGACTAAGGGTATCAATGCTTAACGCTAGTGAATGTTGAGGGCCATTTTTTTAACTAAATCAAAGGGCACTATGGACAAATGGCTTATAAAAAAAAAGCCGTATCTGTAATACCTTAGGAATAGCTAAGGGTTTTAAATTGAAACTTTCAGTTTCAAAACTCATTTACCATACAATCAACAACTAGGCCCTTGCTATTCTTTAACCCTTATCGTACTGTCACCAAGTTTTCCTCACTAATAGACAAAATTCCACCATGTCGTAGCTCTCGACGAATAATAAGATTTGAAGAGAACAGGCCACTACTACTTTTCAATTCAGATAAGAATAAGAATGAAATTTTTGGTTACTATGGGCCATGGTTTGTTCTTTACTGTGTTGCAGCTACCGCTAACCCTAGTAACCGAAAGCTGAAAAACGCGTTTAGAAAAAAACTACCTATCGAAATGAATTGCCATTTGACACTGATTCAGGAATGGTAACTATTATTTATTTCGTCTTAAAAGTGAAAGTTTGCTGCGAAAAATAAATTTGTGGAGATTTCGAAAAAAGTCTGAAACTCCTGAAAAAAGGTGTCAGGTCGAAACAAAAAGTCTACCATTGGAATCAGCACGGCCGAAAACTTTATTATGGAAAATTACAACCCCCTTCTTGAATAACAAGGAAAATGATTTTTTTGCATGGGTCTCCCGTTTTTCTCTTTGTTTGTTTTGTTTTTTCTAGCAAGGCTAGGGGGTGACCAGAACATCATATAGAGATGTGTAATAGCTCATTTAAACGGAAATTAAATTTTCTAGTGTCCTTTTATAGTAACCGAAAAAAATGGAGGGTAACTAGCCCCCCTCCCATAAAGGTCCCTCCTCCTAAAGTCATCCGATCACAATTTTGAAATAGCCATTTTGTTCAATATGGTTCAAAGGTCAAATATCTTTGGTTTTGGTGATGATATGACCCTCCTTATTCCCTAGGGGAAGGACTGTACACTGTATCGGTATCTGACATATTGATATCACGCGTATCGATATTGGCGTATTGTTATTGGGTGTATTGGTATCGCAGGTATCTAGACAGATTATAGATAGCTTGTATAAAAGGTATTGCTCATATCTATGTCCTTCCTTTAAACTCAACCATCAGCAAGTTCCAAATCGCACTAAAAACGGCACTTTTTGTGCCATGTCTCAAGTGAAAAAGCTGGGGCTAGTGAGCTACCAGTACTTTTTAGAGTGACGTTTAATTGCTCGTTTGAAAGCTATTGCTTGTATCTACGTGATGTTTATCTATTCTACCATCAGAAGTGTGATATAGCACTAAAAACAATACTTTTGATGTCACTTCTTAAGCAGAAAAGCTTGGAAGTATAAAAAGAAATAATCATTGTAATAATTATGGTCCAAAACCCATAACTGGAGGTTTGCAAGATCATCTCTCGTATATTCCTCCTCTAATCCCCCTTAATGAGCTACGCTATTAAGATACAAGCGCTAATATATCAAATCTGATTGTTAGAGTCGTGGTTCTGTTGGTACAGCGTTTGACTTCAAAATAGAGTATATTGGGTTCGATTCCTGCTTGTTTTTTTTATGGTTTTCTTCCTTCTATACGATAATTTTGAGATAATTTCACTGTTTTTGTAAATGTGGTGCACTCATTTTTTAAAGCATGTCCCAGAAAGGTATTTGGTCAAACATTTTAATTCAAAACGGAATAGAGGTCATCCAGTTCATGGTTTGCAACGACATTCTGAATAGATCTCAAATCCATACCCTAACGAATGGCGTAAGTTTGTCAAATTCCTTTGAGGGGGGGGGGATCAAAGTTGGAGCCAATTTTCCCAAATCAAGTGAAAATTACAGAGAAAACTGAAAAACTAGCGTATAGTAATAAATGAAATAATAAATGAAATAAAATCATAAGAATTTAAATGATGGCGGGATATACCTTGGTGTCGTTTGTTCCTCCACTTTGCGGAACTCCATATCCTCTCTGCTTTTTGGGTAGAGGTGCCGGCTTCTGGGTCGACAAAATTATTTTTGTGGTTCACTTTCAAGTGAGTGAAACCTGCTTGTTCCAGCTGAGTTGTGTTATAGCCCTTCCAACAATCTGTAATGATTCTTGAACATCCATGGTGAGACACTATATTCTATCAATAATCAAATCAAACTAACTGGTGTCCTCAAAAATTGTGCTAATAATGAACTAAAATGAACTAGGTCAAGAATCGCGTTAATAATGAACTTTTTTTTGTCTTTGCGATGGTCAGCCGACGCCGAGATTCCCAATTTAATGATTCACAGATGACCTTATTCTGTTTTCATCATATTTCAATGTCACCAAACTTCACTTCTCGAGTGTGTTTTTATATAATAGACAATTACCAAAAAAGGTAAGAATGTACTAAAGAAAACTGACCTGTTTCAGTGGATGCTTTAATTATGCAGGTTTATCCCAGTTTTGACAACATTTTTGGGAGGAACTGGGGTCTGGAGGAAAACTGAGGTCTAGGTGGGGATGTTGCACCTTCTGCCCCATAGTAAATTACGCCCCTGACCCCAACCCCTTGCCACTAAGTGGTTGAAGACGTGTAGGCATGTGGTTCTGGATCTTATAAAGTTGTATATTAAAAGAAGAATTACTTATTCAAATTATTTACTTGACAATTCCACCGTAATATTATCTCCATACGTAAGATTGTGCATTCAAAGAGGAAGAAAAACAAATGAAAACAGTTCTGTAGGAGAATTCAGATGATTCTTCCCAAAAATTTTGAAATGGAAACAAACTTAGTTTGTAATACCATTTATCGTACCTACACAAGAAATGATCTTTTTTTGAAAATTCCATTGATTTATGAATAATGAGTGGCTTTTTATTTAGGGACAGGTCAAATAAATCCTTAAGCCTAAAGGCACATTTCTGCTGAGCTAGCAAAATTTTCCGTATGTCGATATACAAACCTGTCCCATCAGTTGACCTTTTGTGTCGAAGCTGCTCGCCTGGAGCTACATTCTCAAGTGTGACTAAATTTAATTTTTTTTTAAACAAAGAATTAAAGGCTCTCTTTCTTCTTTTTATGAGATTGTTTTTACAAAAAGAAACGATACTATTTTTTTATTTGTATTCCACTCTAAACTTATTTTTTCCTTCAATTCTTGTACGGCTTCTTAGTTTAGGTCCTTAAAAAGGATTGAAGTGTCTTATCTTACCTAGATTGGAGATGATTAGAAATCATGTAAAAAAAATCAGTTTTCAACTCAAACTAAGGATCAACATTAAAACTTAAAACGAACAGAAACTATTCCGTATAAATAGAAAAGGTCATAGTAGTTTTTTTTTCTAAGTTAAATTTTAATCAAAAACGAGCATAGCTTAATTAAAAAAAAAAGTATTTCCGAGGGAAGTAAAGAGCGAAGTTGAAACTTAAAACGAACAAAATTTATTAGTTCACAGCCTATCTAACATATATCAATAAAACTAATGCAAATAAATCAGCTGGTGATATTTCCCTATGTTTGTAGGATTACAGAAAACTAGCGCATTACTGAAGACACAAAACAATATAGGAGTTTTGGTACGGTAAAAGTAAACCGGTTGGTACGGTAAAAGTAAACCTTTTAACAGTATAAAAGTAAAACATTTTTAGATTGTTGTTTTATTTATTTTTCCTTAGAAAAAATATTGTCTCTAGAGCGGAAATCCTTTCAATTCCTAAAAAAAACTATGAGTTCTTTTTACTGTCACATGAATACCGACAATTTGTTTGTAAAAATACAGACACCAAATCTAGTCGAGGACTTGACCTCCCCTGAACTCTGCCCTATTATATATTTCTCAAATTGGGACCCTTAACTCTACCCCCATTTATTCAACAGCCAAAAGAAAAATCAGCTCGGAAGATTGAAAAATAAACTGGGTATAGACTATTTTACAAAGCTTTTGATTGCTTGCCCAAAATGCTATTGCAATGTAACTTCAAGTGGGGGATTAAAAAGAGCTCCAAAGGGAGCTGGGACACATTCGATAATAAAAAATCTAACACCCGTTAAATTTAAAGATGTCATTTTTAACAGAGAAATTATTAAGGCAAAAACAAATACAATTCGCTCCATAGATTTTAAACTTTACATAATGGAAATTGCAAAAACTGCCATTTGCGGTAGCGCAGATAAAGTCCATGTTACGGAAGATGATAGTTTAACCCTACCCTTGGGACACCCAAGTCTCTCTCTTCCATCTGATTAAAGAACCAATACCTTCGTTAAGTGTCTTTTTAAAGCACGTCTTCGTGTTTTACCAGGGCCCCCAATCTTCGCGGAGGTCCCTCGGGTGCTTCGAGGGGAGCTCTCCGGGAGGGGCTCTCCCATTTCCACCTTCACGGAGGTCCCTTGATGCTTCGAGGGGAGTGCTTCAGGAGGGCCCCATCCCCACGACGAGCCGATGAAAGGGCATTTTTAAAGAAACAAGAAATTCATTTTTAACGAATTTAAGTTTTTTGTTTTATAAATTTAGGTTTTTGATGTTTTTGTATTATAAATTAAAGATTTTAGTATTTTAGCAGTATGAATTTAAGTATTTGAATATTTTCGTATTATGAATTTAAGTTTTTTAACTTTTTTGCATAATTATTTTTGCTTTTTAGTGTTTTTATGTATATATGTGCTTTTACGTTCAAATTCTTTTTAGTTGTATGTTTAGCCTTGAACAATAAACATGTTTCAACTTGCTGCACCTTTTATAATCTTAGTTTGTGGACCTTCCACCTCAGTGAAAACACAGCTCATTTCAAAAATTATGGAAAACTCAGATTCTATTATGACATCACCTCCTAAATGTATCGTTTACTTAGTGTTGGACGATATTTTATATCGATATATCCGACCAAATATCGATATCAAAACGTATTATCGAAACCGATATTTCTCCAGGGGTGTTTAACCTCCTATATTCCCCGCGGAAAATCCACCACATGAAAATT
>JAQQPU010003478.1:0-38204 GCA_029168905.1 Artemia sp. Kazakhstan ARC1039 | reverse complement strand
GGGGGGTGCTATTAATGATACTGCTGAATTGTCGCATCTCGTCCAAAGGGATAGAAATATTGTCAGCTTTTTCAGACGTAGTGTTGTAGGTACCGACAAGTTGTGCCAGGTTCAAATCTCTATTGATAATGTTTGCACCAAAAAACTAAAACCTGATTTGCCCACTAGATGGAATTCGCTTCTCACTATGTTGCGTAGTCTACAAGATTTGAAAGAGTCGGTAACAAGTTCGCTTGCGCTTCTCGGTAAAGTTGACCTCATACTCACTCATAGTGAATGGGGTGTTATTTCAAACGCAATTGCGGTGCTTACACCATTTGAAGAGGCAACTATTGAGCTCTCTTCTGAAAGCTTTCCCTCCATCTCGAAAGTACCGCCTTTGTCTAAGATTTTGAGACGCCAACTTGTTCAGCTAGATTGGGTGGATTCTTAGATGCTGCTGATGAGCTTCGATAGGCTTTGCTGAATAAAATGCAATGTAGGTTTATAAGCCTTGGTTAAGTCACACCCGTCGCAATTGCTGCATATCTTGACCCGCATTTCAAGAAAATGTATATTTCACCTGTCGATTTCTCCAAGTTGAGAGCAAAATTGCAAACGAGACAGATTTGGCCTTGCTCATTGCTGAATATCGATCAGAAGATACAAGTACCATCGCAGTCCCTGCGATGTAGCCATATCAGAATCAAGCCAGTTTGTGGGGTTCAAACGATGAAGTCCTTATAGTCAATGCAGGACAGCAGCCGAATATATCATGGCTCTGCAAACTTTCAATAGGAAGCCAATAGTTTCAAGAGAAACTTGTCCACTGAAGTGATGGAAGTCTCGTCCTATGGGGTCCCAAAAATACCTGTGCGAAGTTGCATAATGTTGTAGATGCAGATATGAAATTCATATCTGTGCCCTCTAGCAGTGTCCCTTCTGATAGATTGTTTTCCAAGGCTGGTCAGATAATCACTGAACGGCGGAACCAACTCACAGGGGAAAACATTGACATGCTGCTGTTTTTAATAGTCAGTACTTTATTTTTCTTTTTTTCTGAGTCCGAATAATTCCAAATCTGGGTTATTATTATATTCATTCAGTGGTGGATCCAGGGGGATCGGGGGGCACGCGCCCCCTAGCGTAGTCCAAAGTAGTGTAATTTACTTAATTAACTCAAGTTTGCGTTATTTAAACTTGCTCCTAACGCAAGTTTATCGGATTAACCTATTTTTTGCCCCTCCCCTAAAAATATTTTTTCGGATCAACATATTTTGCCCCCCCCCAAACTGAACTTCGGTAAATCCATGAGATAGCAAAATACTGATCCGAAATATCGATATATCGAATATCGAAAGTAAGATTATCGATATATTGATTAACCAAAATATCACCCAACACTACGTTTACTGCTATAAAGCCTGGCAAAAGGCTTATGACGTCACGAAGGAGAATACTCCAAACATTAAATCTGTTCAAGAGTTAGAAATTTTTGAAAATCTCCCTAAAGATCGTGTTTTGGTTATAGATTACTAATGTCCGAGGTTGATCAATATTCTGCATCCATTTTAGAGTTGTGGACTGTCTTTTCCCTCCATCTGAACTTATCAACGGTGCTAATAACACATAATTTATTTACTCAAAATAAAGTTTTTAGAACACTTTCTCTAAACACGTCTCATTTCATTTTGTTTCGAAATCCAAGAGACGAGTCTTCAATTGTGACACTAGCTAGGCAAATGTTCCCCTTCAATCCGCAATATCTTGTTGAATCTTACAATCATGCCACATCGTTCCCTTTTGGACACCTACTTATAGATTTATATGCTCAAGGTAGGAATTACTGTCTTGTACTTGTATCAGGACTCAAGCATCTCCGCTCTCCCTGGCGTCCAGTAGCTTCGTCATTGTAGTAAGCCAAGAGTCTCGGTCGTTTGTGAGTGGCTCAATTAAATCGAGCCAGGACTTTTCCCTTCTTCGTCCATACTTCTTGAAGCCACCGACTAGGTCTAGGTCAGCCTTGATGCAGGCGAGCCACGTTTTCTTTTGCCCCCTTTGTCGCTTTTTCCATCCCAAAAGAGATGTATATCTGAGGGCTTTATTGACAGAGGTGTGATGTGAGCGGTGAAGCGTATGGCCAAATCATCGGAGTCTTCTTTGTTTTATTATAGTTGCCAAATCAGAACGCTGATAGCAGATTTTACGGAGTTCAATATTGCTGACACGATCACGGAGTTTAATACCAATGATTCTCCTTAAACATGAATGGTCAAATACTTTGAGGGCTTGAATGTCGGATGATTTCATAGTCCATGTATCAGAGCCGTAGAGTAAGACAGACCGAACAAGGGCCTGGTAAATCCTTATTATTATCTTCAGACGAACAATTTTCTGGTGCCATAGAAAGTGATTTAGCTGGGTGAAGACTCCAGTTGCTAAAGCAATCCTTGACTGTATTTCTGATGTCCATCCTCCTATTGGTCTACCAGGGAGCCTAGGTACTTGATGTCATGTATCTATGGGCGACTGTTCTAGTAAAATTAAGGGGTTTTGAGATGATATACCAGACGCCATTTCTTTTGTCTTCGAGGAGTTTATTTTCAGGCCGACCAGAGAGGATGCTTCAGCTACCTTCGATAGCATATATTGGGCTTCTGAATGAGATTCAGCTAACAAGCAAATATCGTCAGTGTAGTCCCGATCGGTGATCACAAAATTGGGACTTACTTCAACGCCTGAAAAGGTCGTCATTGCTCTGGTCATAATCTAGTTGATCACGAAATTAAATAAGACGGGAGACAATATACATCCCTGTCGGAAAACCAAAATCAATTTGGAACATCGGGGAGAGTTCTCCATCGATCTGAATTTGGGCTCGCGTATGATGGTAATATGCTTGGAATAAGTCTGACTATCTTGCCTGGTACTTCACCCTCTATCATGACCTTCCAGATTCCATCCCTCAGAACAGAATCGAAAGCTGTATTAAAATCTATGAATAGAGACGCTGTTGGTTTCTAGTGTTTTGTCCTGTGTCCAAGGGTTTGTCTTAAGACGAATAGTTGGTCAATTGTACCCATGCCTATGTGGAATCCCGCTTGATTGGGCCTTGTTTTTACATTGCGCTGGATACGAAAACGATTATGTAGCACTATGGCAAATATTTTTGCAGCAATGCAGACGAGAGAAATCCCGCGATAATTGCTTTTTTTTTGTCTTTAACCCTTTTTTGAAGACTGGAAGGATGATGGAGTCTCCCCAATCCTGTGGAACCTTCTCTTCTTTCCATATACAACAGGCTAGTTTATGAAGCCTGCTGACAAGTGTTGTCCCTCCATATTTGTAAAGTTCAGCCGGATTGGTATCAGAACCAGGGGCTTTATTGCTTTTAAGGCAATTGATTGCTTGTTGGACTTCATTTAATGTTGGGGGAGCCACATTCACGTCATTGTAAATACTGCTGAGTGAGTTTGGTTCCTGCAGGTCATCAGGGCTACGACTTGGATGATGCCAGCGCTGATTATCATCCATTGCTGTGGAGAGTTGGTGCTGGTTAAGTAGTTTGTCAAAGTACTCCTTCCAGTGATTTATTATTTCGGTATTATTCGAGAGTAACTTGCCGTTTTCATCTTCGACGGATGTACTAGTATGCTTATGTTATTCACTCCTGATTGATTTTAGAAGATGATACATCTTCCTGGTGTCTAATCTAGAGGCAGCGGCTTCCATATCCTCTGCAATTTTCTCCAAGTACTGGTACTTATCATTCTTAGCCGACTGGTGGCATTCTCTTCTCAGGCGTTTGAACAACTCCGATTTTCTGTCCGATATCTGTTGCTTGTGCTCAGCCAACTGATGTGTGCGTGTTGACATCCATTTTTTTTATAGTCTTTTGCGGTATCCTATCGTAGCCTCTGCAGCCTCATGGATTGTATTGCGTATGGTCAACGATTCTTCATCCAAACTTTAAGTTAATTCATCGTTCGCTTGCTCTTGGAGAGCTTCAAAGCGGCTAGACAACTTTAAGCAGAACGCCTGTCGTATATTGTGATCATCGAAGTGATTAGTATCAAATTTTTGTGGAGGTTTCCACTTAGGGCGTGCTGCAAGTCGTAACTTTAGATCCAATTTGACTAGAAGATGATCCAACCCATGTTTCGAGCCAGTATCTGCTTGAATGTACGATGTACTATTCATAGCCATTGATTTCCAACGGCGGGACATGAGGGTGTAGCCAATCTAGCTTTTTGCTCTACCATCTCTTGAATGCCATGTAGCCCTATGGCTTGGCTTGTGTTTGAATAAGGTATTGGTAATTACCAAATCATTCGTCATGGCAAAGTGAAGAAGTCTCGATCCCCTGCTACATTTAGCTCCAAGACCGAAGTGGCCAATGGCAGACTCAGCATTGGATACTTTTCCCCTGATTCTGGAGTTAAAGTCGCCTCCAATAACGATGAAGTCTTGTTTTGGGACTTTCTTATTTCCCATGTATAAAGAAAAAATAGTTTAGCTGACATTATGGAACAGTTAAAGAAACACTACCCTATTATGGACGTCCTGGCTAAATCAAAGCCTAAACTTAAAAAATTAATTTTACAAAATATAGATCCAAATTTCATCAAAATAATTAGTGACCTTTGTATAAATATGGCAGACTCACGAATTAAAATGTCAGAGTGTTAGAAGAAAGGGTGTTGTAAACAGAAGCAAAGTTTAAGGTTTTTTGGTAAAATAAAATCACCTAAGCGAAAACGTGCAAAGCTTATTCTAAGCGACAGGGGATTATTTGCAGCATTAACACCATTAGCAGCTAGTTTAATCGGAAGCCTCGTGAATTCCTCGCAATATGTCATGCGCCTATAAACTTATACCTTTTGAAGAGGCTCTTATGCCAAAACAACGATTTGAAAACGACTCGACTTAATTTCTTCGAGATTCGTCAATTCCAGATGATCAAAAACTAATTGTTTTCTAAGCAGCAATCTCAAGATTACGTACTTTAAAAGAGCAAACAAAATTTTTTTCAACAGAAAAAATGCCTCCAAGTGAACCAACTACTTTCCCCCCTCAAGAAGAAGAAATGTTTACCATTAAACCAGATTTTTCACTTTTACCAAAAATTTATCAAATTCCAGCGGAAAATCTCTATTTAAATATGATACATCTAAAAGATGTGTTTTATTATGCAAAAGACTTTCTCAAAAATATTCAAGGAGTTGCTTATAGATTATATGACTTTTTAAGCGATTTAGTCTGAAGTAGAAAAACTGCTTAGGCTGTAAATGAATTTGCTATAAATTTTCTCATTGAGAATAAGGTACCTCTGAGTCTAATAAAAATAAATATATAATAAAAAATATTTTGAGCAAGTGGATCTCTTTTTCCCTGAACAAGACCATAGACAATAGCTTCCAGTTTCCGTCTAGATCTCGAGAAGACAGCAACTTCAAGAACGAAGAAAAAACCTGAAGCTTCGTTTTAGCACCATGGCTGACAAAGAATTAAAACATATTTATCACAAGATCAGCAGTCCTGGAGCATTAGCAGCCCGTAGTATTCTTGCAAAGAAGGCTGGTGTTTCCTTAAAAAGAGCAAAAGAAATATAGGCAGCGCAATAGCACTGCCTAAGTAAAGACCACGGTTGCCACCGGTGACACTTTAGTGTCACTTTTGACACTTTTTTTTAAATTTGCAGTTTTCGGGACACCTGACACTATTAGGCCACTTTTTAGCAAAAGTAGCACTTTTTTTGCTAAGCAGTACTGTTTTACAAAAAAAGAATTTTTTCAGACAAAAAACCTGAAGGAAAACTGTCAATGTAGATATATATCGATATCCTTTTTCTGTCAGTTAAGATTTTTATCTTAACTCCGCGCGAGACAACATTGGATGCAAGAATCTTTCTGTGCGGTGAAAAACGTAAACGTGTTTGTCTCTATCTGTGTGTGAAAAATTCTTTTATTCTTGTTTTTATCACTGATAAGCGAAGATCACCCAGTGATCTTCGGTACGTGGTGGAGAAGCCTGCAATTGTTTTCAGGTTTTAGTTCAACTATTTTGTGTTGTTACAATAATTTGTAGGCTCATAGACGATAAGTCAGTCAAGTGGTTTGCAATTCTCGAGTGGGTCCCAATTCAATTTTTATGTTTTATTAGTTGAGGGTGGACTACAATTCAAAGAAGAAAAGAGCGATAAAAGCTAAGAGTGTATTTTTGCGCCACTATGTTAATAGCTGTTACTATGTTAGCCAGTCACTGGGCCAGTGACTGCTTAACTTTACGCGTCTTTTCATTGATTTCCGTGACTGGAGCTCTTGAAGCCCAGTGACTGAAAAGCTCACTGGCGACATCACACAACGACTCAGCAACGCAAAAACATCCACTAAGCTGACTGGTATCCCACAAGAATATCTAGTGACCTATTCAGTAACTGGACCAGTGACGCAAAAATGCGCTCTAACATTTCTGTTCATATTTATCATATTTTTTCTTTGGACTCTTGGCAATAGACAAATGTCATACATAACCATCATACTAAAAACAAAATTTATACCAAAACTTCCATTATCTTAAATCCTATACAATCTTTAGTAAAATCACAATCTGATTTGACTTTTTTTCTTACTTAAATTTATGTTAAATCATTACATAAATTGAATTTGGGCGCCCTACCTCATTTTAGTTATTTCGTTCCTACTAATTTTTTATTGTAAATGTGCTTTCACGCTGATACTCTAAATGCTCTAAATATTTTATTATAAAGGTGCTTTCATATTTATACTTAAAATGCTAGTTGACTGTTCCTATGCCCTAGTCCCTGGAGACATCTTAAAGAAAAATTTACCGGGAGGGGCGAGAGTTCTCGAAAAACTTATTCTATTCAGGTTGTGATAAACAGATTAGATGATATAGCTGTCTTATTGTTTTTCCACTAGTTTTTGCCAAATAAATTATTTGAAAGAGTTAGTGTCTGAAACACTATTAGTTGTGTTTATCATAGGGTCATCAATTGCTACGATCTATGTTCGTGGCATTCTCTTCAGCATTTTCGGAGAAAATAAAAGTTTCAAGCACCTTAATGCACTCTAATAATCCAGATAGTCCTTTTTATGGAAAAACTGGATGAAAACTTTCAATGTAGACGAGTATTGCGGTCCCTTTTTTTCCGTTTTCTCAAAAGAAAAAAAACTGAAGGTTTTTCCTCTTTTCTTTTTCTGCTCCTTTTTCACGCTATGAACAAACACTGCTCAGAAAAAAAAGAGAAGAAAGAACTCTGTGGGAAGAGTTCCCATTTTATACAATAAGCACCATTTGTGTTTTAACGGGTTTTCAGGAGGAGGGCTGGAAAGTTGACAAGAGTGGAAGTGCTTCACAAAGCCAGAATTCAGCACCAACTAAGTAAAATCTAAATTTCTTTTTTATAGTTGATAGATCGCACTAGATCTGAGATTTCAGGTTGGCGAATTTAAAGATACGGGAAACCACGTGGGGGTGATCCCAAGCGGATTGGCCAATATTTTCAATTTGAAAAGCTTGTTGATATGAGCGCGAGCGACGCGAAGCGTTGCGAGCGGCAAATTTTTGGGAAATGACACTCTGCATACAAAATTGACACTATTTTGCCACCCAAAGTGGCACCAAAAAACCGGCTGAGTGGCAACCCTGGTAAAGACCGATGTTGGTACAATGTGTTTTTTTTGGATTGAGACCAGGGAAATTGATTGAAAATTGAAAGGGTAGTGCCCTTTTTCATAGTCTAAGTTATTTGAAGGCAACTAGTCTCCTTCCCACGCCCCACCATTTGCCCAAAGACATCTAATCAAAATTTTGAGATAGCCATTTCGTTCAACGTAGTTGAAAGGTAGGAAAATTATATATTTGAGGATGACAACCCCTCTACAACCCTCAGGGCGGGTTGGTTGTAAGTTATGCCCTTGGGGCATATAAAGTTTATATAGAAAGGGTGACCGTATAAACTTCGGAGAGGGCTAATTGGATTGCTAATGAGAAGCTTTAGGGCCCTTATTGAAATTCAGAGTGATGGAATGGTGGATACCCCTACGCCTCGTATTTTCCCGAAATTCATCTGATAGAAATTTTGAGATGGACATTTGTTTTCGTAGAAACTTCAAAAAAGACTCATTTGATAGGAAATTGAATAGACTAGTGCCACTTTTCATAGTTAGAAGTGATTTGAAGGCAGGATGACAACCCCCCCCCCCCTACAGCCCTCAGGACAAGAGTTTTAAGTTATACCCTGGGGGTATATCAACTTTATATAGAAAGGGTGACCGTATAAACGTCGGAGAGGGTTCATTGGATTGCTAATCAGAAATTTTAGTGCCTTTTTTAAATTAAAAGTGATGGGATAGTGGATACCCCCCACGCCTTGTATTTTCCAGTAGTATCCCCGTAGGCACTGCTACGACGCCCATAGCAGATTAACACAGGGTTTTAAATTAACATGTGATAGTTGGTTATGTTTGTTGGTTTTGGTTGTTGGTTATGTTTGTTGGTTATGCTGGTTGTTGTTTATGTTGGTTTTGTTTGTTGATTATGTTTGTTGGTTGTGTTGTTGGTTATGCTGGTTGTTGTTTATGTTTCATGGTTATGTTTGTTTGAAGTGATTAATGTTTGTTGAACATGTTTGTTGGTTATGTTTGTTGGTTATGTTTGTTGGTTGTTGGTTATGTATTTTGGTTGTTGATTATGTTTGTTGGTTATCATAAATAGTTGTTGGTTATGTTTGTTGATTATATTTGTCAGTTGTTGGTTACGTTTGTTGGTTTTTGGTTATATTTTCTGGTTATGTTTGTTGGTTATGATTAATTGTTGTTGGTTATGATTATTTGGTTATGTTTATTAATTGTCAGTTATATTGGTTGGTTATTTTTGTTAATTATGATTAATGGTGGTTGAATATGCTTGTCGGTTATGGTTGTTGGTTATGTTTGTTGTTTTCGGATATGGCTGTAGGTTTTGGTTGTTGGTTATGTTGGATGTGATTGTTGGTTTTTCGCTATGTATGTTGGCTATGATAAACGGTTGTTGGTTATGTTTAATGGTTACATTTTCTGGTTTTTGGTTATGTTTGTTGGTTGCTGGTTATGCTTGTTGGTTATGATAAAGGGTTGTTGATTATGTTTGTTGGTTGTTAGTTATGTTTGTTGGTTATGTTTGTTGGTTGTTGGTTATGGTTTTGTTTATGACTGTTTGTTATGTTTGTTGGTTATGACTAATCGTTGTTGGTTATGATTGTTGGTTGTGTTTCATGGTCATGTTAATTGATTGTTGGTTATGTTTGTTGGTTATGTTGTTGGTTATGTTGGTTATTTTTGTTGGCTATGTTTGTCAGATGTGATTGTTGGTTGCTGGTTATGATTGTTGGATGTGGCTGTTGGTTTAGATATATTTGATAACAAATGGGGTTACTATCCAATACCACCCCTGTTTTATTTCCCCACGGTGTTTTCCTATTAAAAACCTTAGAAGTTTGTATGGAATCGAGTCTGAACATGTTTCCAGGTCGTAGCCTTCCATTTTGTTTCCCCCTATAGCTGTCTAGACGGCTATTTTACAGTGAAATCTATTCTTAAACATGCCCTTCCAGGTGCTACACTTCCCCACGATGTTTTTCTTTTAAAAGTCTTAGAGGGCTCTCCAGGAGTGCATGTGTTCTCTTCGAAGATCCCTGCATGTTCTAGGAGCGCTATAAATACCCAGGGTAAGGACACTTTCTCATTAGTCTTACATAACCTATTTCAGACAACATAAGTGTCTAAAATAATGGATAATCCTCCTTCTTATAAAGAAGTAAGAAACTTTCTCTCTAATATTTCCTATACTCCTCTTAAAAAAAATCCCTCCACACATATTGTTTATATTCGTTTCAAAACATAAAACACCCTCTTTTCGGCGTGTAAAAACCCACCCCTCCAACCCGTACTCGATGATAATTAATTCTTTGAATAGAATTCATTTTTTTTACTCAAAATAGCGTTTTTCTGCTCTTTCTTCTCCCCTAATGTCTAGAGACGCTAGTTTAAAACCTTGGCATAGCATTCATCAAATGTGTAAAAATCTTTCGCGCACGCTTCGTCTTAATTAACAACACATGTTTTTTATGAACAAGAGGGGTGACTGCCTGGAAAGAGCTTTTCTCTGCAAAATTGTCGCATAATAGATTTTATGGGAGTGAAACATTTTCATATGATTTAATCACATTTTAGGGCTGGAAATTGCGTGTAAGGAGGGGGCTCTATTAGGAGCATGTGGGTGCACAATAAAAACATTTATTCACGGCTAATTCTAGTTTGGCTAGAGGATCTAAATACTTGCACCTGAGAAAGGTATTTTATCCAAGCTCTAGACGAATAATGCTAGTTTTTTAAAGCTTTAAACATACCTTAGCTTATTTTGCTTTAAATACTCTGCATCTCTAGGCACTGGTCAAAATCATATATTTTCTCTAAATGGTAAAAATATTTACATTTATCCTTAATTTTTATGGTAAAATAGGTAAAAATAGGACCATTTATTCTTGCATTTTTCCTTAAGAGTGCACAGTTTTTTTTTTCAAGAAATTCACCTAATTCTCCAAAAATTCTAGTTTTAGGTACTTTTCTTATCATTATGAAAGGCTTTAGGTTGGGGGAAACGAGACCTATTATTCTCTGCATATTAAACTCGGATTTATTCTTTTTCTATTATATTTAAAACATTTCTAGCCTTACTAAATCTTATTATAGGGAGAATAAATTATTTAATTTTATACCTTTCTTTGAAAAAGTTTCTTTTATTGTTGCGAGGTGTGAAAACTAAGGTTTTTAAGTTTGATATAGAAGGCTAGGATGCAATGACATAAGTTTACGGAGGGTACTAAAATTAGGCTCAATTTATCTGGAAAAACATTTGATTACAGGAGCAATCCCACCTATAGGAAAGAACTCATGCATCTTTTACCCCCCTCTATCATTACATGGTCCTCATTTAGGGACCCCTCCATTAAGGTGGATAATTTTTTGGGATTTATACTAAATTCTGTCTTCTTTTTAGGAGTTTCCAACTCTTCCCCCACCAGCCAAGAGAGCAAGAACAATGATAGAACTCCTGTGAGGGCATCAGTTGTCCAGTATGGGCGTTAGCCAAGACCTTCAGCCCCATCCAGAAATATTCTGGCACTGCCTGTACATGACACAGCCCAATCTGTGCACGAACATAGCGGCGCTAATCAGTCTTTCCCCCATCTTACATTATCCTGGGCATTCAAGAGCTGCACCAACTGTGCAAGTTCATGACGTTATCGCCCCCTCCACCCTCCATCATGCGCAAACTGAGTCACCGGCCCCAGTCTAGCGTCGGCACAATTTGAAGATGTAAGTATATTTTTTCAGCCTAATAAAAACTAATTTTTACCTGTGTAAGGAATTAAAAGTTTTTCTGGCTTTTCGATATAATATTGAAGTTTCAGGTTCCATGCCCCCTCCCCCGGCCCTTAGTTTTAAAAGAATCAACCCCCCTGAGAGCTACCTAAATAAGGTTTTTTTTCAATTTTTTAGGCTAATAAAGCTAATTTTTCACCTGTCAGAGAGCCTTTTACTCCTTACTTTAGTCTTTTCACTAGTTTCTTATCAGCTTAATAATGATGTCTTTTATATTCTTAGCCTACTAATGGCATTTTTCCAACCAAATAACGTTATCTTTTCGCTAATTTTTGCTTGACCAAGACATAAAAAATTTTCCTGGCTTTTGGATAATTCTTATCACAAATTTCTATTCACTAGAATATTAAAAGGTCTAAGTTTTATGCCCCCTTCCCTTATAGTTTTAAACGAGTCAATCCCCTCAGAGCTATCTAAATAAGGTTCCTTTTTTCAAATTTTTAAGCTAACAAAGCCACTTTTTACCTGTCAGAGAGACCTTTTAAGCCTTGCCAGCTTTTTACTCTTTTCTAAATTCTTTTGCTCATTTAAGTGCGTAATCTTTATTTTTATCTTTTCGTTTTTTTTCCATGCGGTCGGAATATTGAATGTTCAAGCTATATACTATTATACTTCAAAAGAAATAGCTACAAGTGGTGTTGTCACTAAGAAGCTTATTTCAGCGTTCCTAATAATGGGGAGGGTGGTGGAAAGATATAACAGGACCCACCTGGTGGAAAAAGGGACATTCATTTTCATGAAATAGCTAAAAACATGACTCGAAGACTTTTTGGAGGGATGGGCGCGGTGGGTGCGGCAGTGACCGGAAGGTGCCACGGCCGTAGTGGCGAGCGGACGGTACTGTGATCTGGGTGACAATAAATAAATATTTATTTAACACTTGAAAATTACTGCTTTGCGCAACGAAAAAAATTATAAATATAAAAACACTGGAAAAAATTACTAGAAAAAGGGTAGTGCTGAGCTGGCGACGAAAAAACGGCCCTCCTCTCCCCCCCCCCCCAGAGACTTCATCGGTGAGACTCGGCCTCACCGATGACTTTTTGGATAGTGTGTTAGAACAGTTACCATCAAGTGAGGTCGAGACAACGCCCGCCATGGATATTGATTTATGGGAACAAAGTGGTGCTAGCTGGTCTCCAGTATTGCCTAATTTTTCTTTAGCTGATACCGCTTTGCGCAACATTCACGTGTATAGGGCTGAGTTTGGCGATTCGTTCAAATCCCTAACAAGTGGTAGTATTCATATGTATCCTATTGACACCGCACACAACTATGTAAGCATGATTTGAGCACTTCTCGAATACCATATTGGGGAACCGAGAGGTCGGGACTGTATAAAAGCATCCATCAGACTTAAAATATTTTTTAATGCAAGCTCGGGGGAGTTGCGCCAACATCATATACAGACAAAGATGCAGACGCTTCATCCTTACTTGCATAATTATGAGAGTGTGTTCTCAGATTGGGTTGGTGAAATTTTTAATAGGATGGAGGGGTATAATGAAAGCGGGAGTTGTTTAGTATTTTTATTTATTGAAAAAATAGAGCTTAATACTACTAAGTTTAAAAAGTATTTTGTTTTAAGAGGCTGGAGAGGGTGTGGGGGTGTGAAATATATTGTAAATTTAAAGGGTACTAAGGGTGTACAACACTTTCGTTTTGACACGGGCTTGGAGTGTTGCAAATATTCCGTGCTTGTTGCGAGACATAAAACCTTGATAGATGATGCTAAGAAGACACATTCGGACTATTCAGCAGTTAATGGTGGTGGGGAGGGAGCAGAATTTCCGGAAGTAGATTTTAGTTGTTTAAAGGGGCAATGTCCTGTAACACTCAAGGGGATTGACATTTATGGAAGGGCAAACGAACATTTTAAAGTTGGTGCTAGAGTTTTACAATTTGATGAAGAATACGAAGAAAGGAACTTAGTGATAAAAATGGGGTAATATATTCCGTAAGGGCACCTACTCTTCGAGCCTACCAAAGATCCTGAATCAATTGGACATTTTTTTGCCAATTCCACATATTAGTAGGTTTTTAAGGGAGGGCATAAAGCGGGATGGAACCTGCTATTACTGCCCAATGTGTCTTTCAAGATATCGTGGCGAATTAGAATTAAAAAACCATTTCAAACACTGTAAGCGTCATGGGTGTCAGTCTATGGAAACGGTTTCAGAGGACAAAGACACCTTGCGGTTCAAAAGCCTTCAGATCACGCTGTTGCAGAGCAATAAGGTGTCATTGGACATTGAATCTGCGGTCACGAATGTGTCCAATCCGTCAAATTTTAATCGTGTATTGCAATTTCTTTTGTGCACGCGCAAAGAAATTCAAGTAATACTATGCAATTGGTAGATTTTGCTGAGACGTTGGGAGGGGAGGATTGTGTTGGCAGAGTTATAGTTGTTCTTATTAAAACAGCAAATAAGGCATTTTCACGGCTGCTCTATATACATTATCCAATGAATCTATTACCAGAAGACGAGATAGTTATTAAAAATCTAGACATATGTTGGGTTTGTAAGAGAAAAATTAATTAGGGGGATCTGAAAGCCTGGGCTCATGATCATTTATGGCGAGAAATTTCATCAAGGAGAAGTAACTTTCGGGGGGTTGCACATAAATCCTGTAATGTCAATGTTAGACAGCAATACTTTTTAACAGTTTACATGCACAATTCCAACTACGATTTGAAATTCATATTACCAGCTTTGCCACGATTTCAGAAAGCTGAAGCTGTAGATAGCGCATGGGTAGATGGTTCTTTTTCCTATAAAATCATACTGAAATCTTCTGAAAAGTTGCCTGTCTTTGAATTTAAATGACAAGCAATTGATAATGGTAAAGTGTACTTGAATAAAATCCGGTTCCTTGATTCCTTTAGTATTTTGCCTAAATCTTTAAGTCAATTGATTTAAGTACAGAAAAGCGACGATTTTAAACGTTTCCCCCTTCTCAAACAGCACTTTCCAGATGAGGAATTGCATTATTTATTAAAGTGTAAGGGTATATATCCGTACGAGTACTACAGCTTCGCCTCGAGGCTAAGTGAGGAAACCCGCCCATCGCAGTATTTTATTATTCACTTCACAATCGTTTATACACCACTGCCGATTACAAATTTGCCAAGAGGGTTTGGGCAAAGGGAGGGTGTAAAGGTATTTGGTAAGTGATGTTTTGACCTTGTTAGATGTTGTCTGTAAAAACCTGGACAAAGTTCAAGAAGAATTTGGGTTTGATTTAGGGTATTATTTTTCCACTCCTCATCTGGTGATGGATTTATTTCTTAAAATAAATAATGCAGGAATAGGTCTGATTGCCGATGTGGATTAGCATCTGTTTGCAGAGTTATCCATGAGGGAAGGGTATATTTTACACGGGGATCGTATCCTTGAAACTGACCCGACTGGGCAACACACCGGTGAAAAGTCGAACGCCGTTTTCTTGGATGTGAATTCCCTTTATCCGTCGGCACTGTCTCACTTTTATTTGCCTTGTGGGAACTACTAATGACTCGACAATTCTTCTGCTCTAGATTTCCCCAACATTCACACTGTTAAGGAAAATGGACCAAAAGGATGGTTTTTCAAAATTGACGGTGAAATACCCCTGGATTTTCATGACTCGGTAAAAGACTTTGTTTTTCCCTGTATTAATAGACCGGTGCCTAGGGGCTCTTTGAGTCCCTATAATTTATCATTAGTACAGAATATGGGCATGCATTGGACACCATCAAATCAAATCTTATTGCCGAGCTTGAGCCAAAATAGAATATTGTTGTACACCACGCCATTTTGCAATGGAAGCTGGCCAACGGTTTCAATGTCACAAAGATTCATAGAGCCCTCCAATTCGATCAAAAACCTTACATGAATGCGTTTGTTGACACTTTTGTCAACAAACGGTCTCAAGCAAAAACAAAGCTCGAAAAACAAATTTTTAAACTCATTTTAAATTCGACCTTTAGTAAAATGTGTAAGACTGTGCGCAACAGGAGTCGTTGTGAAGTTGTAACCGACCCAAAATAATGAACCCGAATCATTGTGGACCCAAACTTCACATCAGTCAGAGATCATAGACTCAAATATTTTCCTTTTGCACAGAAAGAAAAAAAACGTAGTACTAAATATAAACATTGCCGCTGGCAGTGCCATTTTAGAAATTTCGAAAAAACTCATGTTGGAGTTTTATTACAATGTATGTTAGCACCAATGGCCGGGGATGAGACAAATTCAGGTGTATTATGGAGACACCGATTCACTCCTGTTGAAAATTAAACAGAAAATATGTTAGGTGATTTTGAAAATGGAGAGCTCATTAGCTCTCAGGTTGATTATACAAACTGGGATGAGTCGCTCTATCCGGAGCTGGTGAAATGCCAGGCCCCAAATCAGTTGCTTTAATTAAAATCCGAGACGGGGAGCGACTTGGTATCCCATTGTGTATTTCCCGATTCGAAGGTGTACTGTGTGGAAACGCACAATGAGACTACCAAAAAGGTCTGCAAGGGGGTGCCGTCATACTATGTAAAGGAAAATGTCACCATGAGTGTTTATATGAACTGTATAGCAAATAATTATTTCCAAGAGCGAGTGATATGGCCATTCGCTCTTTAAATTTTAAAAACTATACAGTTCGGGATGAAGAAAATGCCATGTCCACCATAGCGGACAAAGTCTATGTACACGAGAGCGGTGTGAAGGTACTACCATACGGCCACTACCTGATATCAGATCGAGTTGAATGTGTAAATTACAGAAAGCAAATCGGTCTTGAGAAAGCTCTATATTTGGGGGAGGGGGAAGGGGGCAGTCTGTGGAGAGAAGGAGGGTCGTATTTTTTGTCACCAACTCAGCACTGCCTTTTTTCTAGTCATTTTTCTCAGTGTTTTTATATTTATAACTTTTTTTGTTGCGCAAAGCGGTAATTTTCAAGTTTTAAATAAGTGTTTGTTTATCTTCAACCAGATCGCGGTGCCGTCCGCTCGCCAACCCGGCCGTGGCACCTTCCGGTCGCCGCCACACCTTCTCTTCAGGGATGTTGCTTTTTATTGTCCATGTTCAGATGCTTTAAAATGTTCTTTATAAATATATTCAAGTTCTTGTTTTTCACTGCCATTGTATATATATTTGTGAATTAAAGACATCATGTATTCTATCTCCTTTGAGTATTTGTTCAACAGATTGAGGTTTGGTTTGATTAGTTGCATTTTGACATTGGAGATATATGTATCAATTTAACACACCATTCAGATCGTCTCTTTGTGGACCGTTTATGTCCGGTAAAACAACACTTTTAACGAAAACAGATCAAAATCATGACAAAATGTTTTTAGAGTTTCCGCAAAATATCTATTATTGCAATAGTTTATGGCAAGAATCTTATGAAAAAATAAAGAGCATTGATCCAAGCATAAAATTTATACAAGGACTTGACGTTCTTACTAGTATTGCGCCAAACTCGTGGTTGACTATTGACAATTTAGCTGAATCTATTGAGGAATGGTAGCAGCAAATGTTACAATTAATCACGGTCCGGTCCCATCACGAAAAAATTTTTGTAACTGTTGTGCTCCATACACTTTTTCATCATAGTAAATGTATGAAAACACTTGCTTTGAATTGTACCTACTGTATCATCTATAGAGTTGTTCGTGATTTAAGTTCTCTTATAACTCTAAACATACAAATCTACCCTGACGAACCCAAATTTTTACTTTCGATGTACAATCAAGCTACTAATAAATATTATGGCTACATTTTATTGGAGACGAATTAAAATGTGTCCGAAGAGCTACGTATAGTCACTGATATTTTCGATAATAAAATTACTCTATATTTCCCCGTGAACAGTAAAAAAGGTCATTAGTTGCTATCATAATGTGGAAGAAGCTACATGAACATCGGCATTTATTTTCCGTGCAAGCCAATTCCAAACCACGGCCTAGGAGAGTAATACTATAAAAAAAAGACGTTAACAAGGAATTTATAAATCTTTTATCGGAATTTTGTTTCATTTTAATGGAAGGTAATTTTCAACTGTCAGATGGTGTTAGACAACAGACGAAGCAACATCGATCACTTGTACGTGCTATAGCTAGTAAAGAGAAAGAAAAATTGTAAAAGAAAACCTCTTGTTCAAGCGGTTGCTGATTTATTTTCTTCGTTACGTCAGTTAATCGCAGGACTTGTAAACACTATTCTCTAGAAATGGTTAAATATTATAAATTGACGCCCGTTGAATTTGCCTTTTAACCAAAAGAACACTTTGAAGATAATCTTGATACACTTATTAACAATGAAACAATCACCGATGATGAAAACTAATTTTACTTCAAAATGCCCTTCGACGTCTGAGCAAACATAAACCTTATCGTGAAAAATCGCTCAAGGTAAATGTCATTGATCAGACTTCTGAAAATAGTGAAAGTTTTGTCACTTTTAAAACACTGAAAAAAGAAGATTTATTAAAAAGTGTTCTAGAATTATTGCCTCAATCCTATCGTGAACAAAGTAAAAGACTCTTGACATACCTCGCTGAAAATGAACAAATTGATGGGATAAAGAATGAAGTTATAATCCAGGGAAAGAGTTACAATTTAATTGATTTTCTATCGGATCTGATTGCATATCGTAAAAGAATCGAATCCATTGATGGTCATTTATATAATTTTTTAAAGTTGGCAAATTTTTCTAAAAGTCTTATTCGATATAAGCACATTCTAAACTAATTAAAAGAACATAGCCCACCAACAACATTAAAGGTAGAAGATGATGATGTTAAATCTGTCTTGGAAAATACTAGTACGCCTAGTAGAAACATTGATTTGATGACAACGCTGGTGGTAGTTGGACAAAAGCGAAGACGTGTAGAATCACCCAGTAGTACGCAAAAGGGTATTGGACGCTTCACACCTCGTTTACGTTCAAAAATGATCAAGTTTTGAATGGTGTTTATGAAAATATTGGTGAAGTGGGAAGTTTAAGTTCTCCCACTACGCTTGATCAGGTTACCGGAATTAAGAAGAAGCTAGTAAAAGAGTATTTAAAGAAGGAACCCAGTTATACTCGAAATCTTAGGACTACAGGTCGTGACTATCGAAAAAGTAATGTCTTTTACCCTCTGCATATATTACAAGCAGATATTTTGACTCTAGATGCGATTCAAAGACGTCATAATAAACCCTAGAAGTATATTTTACTTGCAATAAGCGTGTTTAGTAACTATGCATATGGCATTCCATTGCAGTCAAAGAGAGGCAATGAAGTTGCTAAAGCCCTTGAATCCATTTTTGAACAAGATTCGTAAAAACAATTCAAACAGACCGTGGAAGTGAATTTGTTAATCCAGATGCAAAAAGGGTTTTATTGAAATATAATACAATACTCTATCATATTCATAGGCCTATAAAGGCGGCATCGGCTGAATGTATTATACGAACAATTTGACTTTTAATTTTATGGAATTGTACCTTGAAAAATACAGCTGCATTTATTCATGATTTAGATAAAATTATGTTGATTTATAATCAGCGTCCTTATCGATCCTTGTTCAACAATCCCTATTAAAGTTCATCATAGTGACTATACACTTTTCCTTAATAATATTCTAAGGAAAAGGCAGGGAACGAAAATTTGGGGATACTGTTCGAATCAATCGTACAAGAAATATTTTTGAAAGGGGAAATTACTTGTGAAGCACTGAACTTTTAAAGTGTCAAAAGTCTTGGACATTAAGCCTATAACGTATCGGCTTCGTGATATGAAAGATGAAGAGATTCTTGGCGGTTTTTACGACTATTAATTAAAAAAAGGTGGAAATAGTGAAATCTATAAAATTGGAAAGGTATTGAAGACTCGTACTCGCAAGGGTAATCGACAGTTGCTTGTTTGCTGGCTAGGCTACAACTCCGATTTTGATTCGGGGATACCCGCTGAAGACGTTCATAATGTTTGAAGGTTTTTATGTGACATTCATGTCCAATGTTTCCGGTTCTCTTTATGGCGATTTGAATAAAACGAGCGATTTTTGACAAAACTATCAAATGTCGTTAAATTTGAGGAAAGGTATGAAGTTGCTCTTGTAGATTGTATTCTTAAAAATTCATATGAAATCCTAAGAAAGGAACATACATATGATATAAAAATTAGACCACATGTTTGGACAATCGTTAGCGATCAACATGTAATTGAAAATATCAATTCATATGAATACCCCTTTGTCACATTATCATATAAGGAGTTTGGGATTATGAATGCATTGTGTCGTGCTATCAACAAAAAAAAATAATATCGTAAAAATGGTGCCTTTCAATTCAACTATTCAAAGGAAGAGCGTAAAATCTACATTAGTTCACCCATTGACAATGAAAAGGTTTTTCTCAACAATAATATAAGAGAATTTCTTGGTTTTAAACATAATATAATCCATGGTAAAAGTAAAGGAAGCGCTAGTGGCATTAATCGCGTCATTTTCGTAGAATTCCACCCGCCTTCTCCTCTGACCATTGTATATTACTTTACCCATCCTTTGTCGAAAGATCAAGAGTCGGTAATACCAATGCCCCCTCCTATGCGTTCTTGAACGAAAACGTCTAATGTCTATATTCACCAATACAATATAAACCACCTACAATACATTCCAGTCAACACTGAAAACTAATTTTACTTCAAAATGCCCTTCGACGTCTGAGCAAACATAAACCTTATCGTGAAAAATCGCTCAAGGTAAATGTCATTGATCAGACTTCTGAAAATAGTGAAAGTTTTGTCACTTTTAAAACACTGAAAAAAGAAGATTTATTAAAAAGTGTTGTAGAATTATTGCCTCAATCCTATCGTGAACAAAGTAAAAGACTCTTGACATACCTCGCTGAAAATGAACAAATTGATGGGAAAAAGAATGAAGTTATAATCCAGGGAAAGAGTTACAATTTAATTGATTTTCTATCGGATCTGATTGCATATCGTAAAAGAATCGAATCCATTGATGGTCATTTATATAATTTATATTACTGACCATTACTGACCATTGTATATTACTTTACCCATCCTTTGTCGAAAGATCAAGAATCGGTAATACCAATGCCCCCTCCTTTGCGTTCTTGAACGAAAACCTCTAATGTCTATATTCACCAATACAATATAAACCACCTACAATACATTCCAGTCAACATTTCGCATTTGGAGCTCTGTCAGTTAACATTAAGAAGTTAATAGGATGATCCTCCAGCAATAACAAAAGGTTTGGCTGCAATTACATGTTATTTTCAACCCATCCAGTGAAATGACTAATAGAGCTCAGTTTGCATGTCCTGATTTTGATTTCTATGTAGCTACTCTAGGACCACGACAGTTGGGGCATGGAATGGACTATTACAGGGGTCGTTCTTCGATGTCTGGGTACAGTCTTGGCAATTGGTTTGCTGAGCTGATTTCTTCTGCGCTGCCCTTGGCTAAAAAATATATTGCTCCGGTTGCAGCGGATTTTGCGTTCTTTACACTATAAGATTGGGGCTCTGGGAAGGATTTTAAAGAAATTGTGCCACAAAATCTCAGGTCGAGCGCAGGATCTCTTAATGAGCGATTGAAACAACGCGGAAAAGGTTTAAAAAGGGTGCGAAAGACCTCATCAATCATCAGTCTCAACTCAGCCCGAAAGCGTAAAGCATCAAGGAACAAGAAAACAAAAAGATCCAAAAAAGGATTTCTTTTCCTAGTAAAAATGGCATAACTACCACATAAGAATTCTCACCCTTCAATCACCTCATCTCTAAATTTTTTAAATGCAGAGAATGTAGATGTCAGTAGATACTATGAACAATTTTACCCGCAACAACTGCTCTCTGAAAATGTCCATTTAAAAATTTATTCCAATGAAGACTACTTCATATATTTGACTTCAACATTTATATATTAAAATGTCATTGTTAAAAAATCTAAAAATGAAAAACCAAGTGCAACCGAGGGGTTATCCTACGAAAACTGTGTACTAAACATTTTATTTCGACAAATAAGTGTCTACATAAATGGAACATTGGTTAGCACGAGCAATAATCTTTCAAATTATGCAAGCTATATAAAATTCATGACTCCAATTTCTTATAAGCTGTTGAGGGGACATGATCTGGGTTATGGATATAAAACAGATACTGACGTCACTAATATTCTTAGAGATGTGACAACTAAAGATTTACATTTAGTTGAAAAACTAAATCATGAGATATTTAATATACCTCAATGGCTGCCTCCCAATGTAAAGATTGATATAAAACTACAAATTGCACCGTCCAATTATATTATGCAAAAAGTACTGGGCGCTGCACACGATGTAACAATCTCTCTCACGTTGGCAATACTCCGTGTACGAAAACAACAAGTTATGTGTTCTGTTGCTTTGGCAATTGAAAAATTAAAAGCCTCTGGAAACTATATCAAATTGCTCGTGCCTCATACAATCTCAAATCAATGCCATATTGCAACAGGTACGCGTGCCTATACCGATTCAACATTTATCAATGGATAAATTCCTTCAAAATTGGCATTGGCTTTTGTAAAAAGTGCTACCGCTGTTGGATCATGGACAGATTCCCCGCATAAATTTGAAACTGATTGGACTTTCATCGCTTGTGTGTAAAATAAATTAAATTCCATTCTACAATTTATCCTTTGATAAATCCTGCCATCACGCCATGGGTCCGAGCACAAAACAGAAACATAAAATAAATAACACCAACTTCAAAATCACCTAACTTGTTTATCTTCTCTTCTTTCTTCCACCAATGCCTGTATTTCCACCAGTTTGGCTCAGGATTCGTCATCATCCCCAGGTCTCTACCGTAGAACCACCATGGTCTAGATCGTATAACATCCGCATTTGGTTTTGAAAATTGAAGTCCCCAAGATTCGTAGAAATTCATTGTGCACAGCAAAATCAAAAACAAAAATTTTCTTGCTCTCACGAATTTACATTTGAGAGGAGCAAAGAATCAGTTCCTGGCACTTTCGATGATGCCAGCCATCATGAAAAATTTGGCTGCACTAGCCTCTTAATTTCCATCTGTGGAAACAACCCCACATCTCAATAAAAAAGTAAATTGCCCCTTGGCACAATTTCAAACAATCCAAGGCCGAAAATACACAGGCCTGTGAAAACGATAGGGGTTCAGGAAAATGAATTAAAAATCTGAGCGAACCTTGTATCGCTTTTTTCTGGGTCTTGTCCCCTAAAATAATTGAATGAATAATGCTCGGCGATGAGGGATGAAGATAATATTGAAGACTGGGAAGACAAGACTTCAGTAAAGGGATCACAACTTGTCTGCCAGTTGTGCATTGAGGAAAAGGGCTATCTTTCACGTCTTCCCGCAGGGGATCTTCCCCAAGGGATTCCTCCCCCTCATAAAGGAACAAATCCTCTTTTGAGTTGATCAGACCAATATCAGATTCCTTCCCAAATTTCTTCGATCCAACCCAAAATTCAGTACCTTTCAATCTTTCCATAACCCGTTGTTGACAAGTCAATTCTATGTCAGGATTATCTGTAGTTTCTCTTAATTTGTCATGGGTCTTCTCCTCCCTCCTAAGTTTTTCCGTTTTATTGTAATTTTGCAATTTTCCCTGTGGGTCTTGGACCTCTTTTTCCCCCCTATTACTTATTTTAGCTAGGCACAGCCCAGATATTTTTTTATTTTTCGCCACTGCAGGCTGAATCTCAATTTTTTTTTTTTTGCATTTATTTGTTCTCTTTCACTTTTCTCAATTTTTTTCATCGCGCAAAATAAGTCATTATTAAATTTGAATTGGACTCTAGTGTCCACCATCTTTGATTGCTTTTCTTCATTGTAGCTCCGTTTAATATCTCTTTTCTCCCTCTTAGTTTTCTTTTCTTTTGTAGTAGCATTAAATAAATCGTCATCAAATCTGAATTGGACTCAAGTGTCCACTATCTTTGACTGTATTTCTTTATTGTAGTTCCGTCTTGCATCTTTTTTCTCTCTTTTAGTCTTCTTTACTTATACCGCAGAAACAAATATTTCGTTATCAAATGGGAACTGAATTCCGACATTTGGTTTTTCATATTGTACTAAAATTTCAAATGGCGCAAAGGGATTTAGTAAGATAAATCCCACCACTGCCACCACTTATTGGGTGTATAGTACGGGGGTCACCACTTATTGATGCAAAAATGGCGCAAAAAGGTTGCTATGCCACTTACTCGAAGGGGAGAATCCCTTATCGGCCCAAATGTTAGTGGGATTCCCGCTCTTACCCCAACGGTTCTGCATATATCGGGTTTGGTACTACTCTATTTACAGTATACCCTGTCCCAGGGTATGATGACGCGATCAAGTGGTCAAATGGCCACTTTCTAAAGCCAAATGTACCCGCCTTGGGTTACGGTTAGAAAATCTCTTAACTCTCTCCTTGAAAGTAACAAACCTCCCTGTCAATATAATAATGACGGTACCTCGTAGCTCTATTCCTACCCTGCCTGGGTTACGGAAACTAGTACACAGTTTGTAGAAAATACCTTACTTGTATTCTTCAAAAAGGGTCACAATAATCCCACATAAATCTATATCCCCGTACGGGGTCTAAGCGCACACTAAAAAAGTAACATTTTACACGCAACTGTTCATAGAGGTGGACCCTCGCTTGGCCCAACAAATCAGCTACATCCCCATTCAAATACAATTCTACCTCTTAGATTTATCTTTCAATGACTCCCAAACCAGGAAGTACAAAAACAGAACATGGTTCAAAGCTTACTTATTGCGTCTAACGTAGCGACACGTCTAACGCAGCAACGAGAATTTAACCTGTCTCTTGAAATTATACTATAAGCAAATGTAATTAAGAAAACGAAAACTTATCATTTATCTGAAAGGAAAGAAACAGGGGTGGAACCCCAATACCTCCCCCGTAAGGTAAATGACCGCCCCCACTTATTGAAATTTTAGCGTAGGTACAGCTAGCGTAGGTACTTAGCCTACTTTTATCGTTTTTCTCTGGACCGTACCGTCCTTCTTCGCAATTTCTATTCTTACCCAAGCCGACGGGCATGGGTGCTTGTCTCGATAATAATATAATATTGTAATCTTATTTTTATGGTCTATCTCCGTTCTATTAATTAGGCCAGTTCGCACATAGGTTTGGTCACTGCAGAAATCAATTGCCATTTCGACTAATTCCCCGTTCAACCTTCCGTATATTTTATGCGACTCTGCAAATGCGTAGTTTTTTTCCTTATTATGGGTCATGGCCCAGGCTGTCGTTTTATATGGTTATTGGTCATGTTTACTGGGGCATTTTCTTGCAAAATGCCCCGTGGTACCACAGTTATAGAAATTTAGTTCTCCTTGCGCTGTGTTATAGTGCCTATTTTTGTTATACTCTCTATATTGAAATATGTCTGTCTCCTCAACTTCCTCTCTTATTTCGGTCCACCTATGTGCCATTTCCGCCATTTCTTTGCTTGTTTTTGGGTTCTTTTCTTTCAAATATAATTTCAATTCTCTGTGGGTATTTCCTAAAAAATGTTCCATTACTGTTTTATCTGTTATTTCCTTTATCTTTTCTTTTATTTCTTCCGGGTCTTCTAACATTCTATAGTTTTCTATCTCTAGCCATTTTAAACACATATCTTTCTATTTGTACCCGAATTCTTTACAAGTTTCGTTGTCTCGTTTTGTTTCGCTTCTAAATCTCCTCTGAAAGTGCTCGGGGGAGAGTTGAAACTTTTCAAAAATGGCTTGGTTTAGTCTTTCAAAATCTTTTGAGTAGTGCATTGGTAATGCTTTATATGCAATTTGTGCTTTGTAGTTAAGGAGGGGTTGTATTCTTGTCACCCAATTTTCTCGCGGCAATCCGCTTAATTCCGCTGTTTTTCCAAATTGTATATGTATAAATGTACATCTTCATTTTCTTTAATTAGTTGAAGGTTTACTGCCTGCGTTACCTCTATTGTAGACGATTTCTGGGGCTCTTGGGAATTTCTCCCTGCAATTATTTCCATTATGTATTTTCTTTCCTCTCTATCTGCCTTCTCCTTTTTCTCTCTAGCTATTCTTTCTTCCTTCATGAAATTTAATAGTTGTTGTTTCATATCTATTTGAGTGCTTTTTCGCGAGCTCCTGCTGGAATTTGAGCTTCTACTACTGGTGCTGCTTGGCCTACTATGAATCTCTCTGTTTTTATATCCTCTTAATTCGTTTTCTGATTCTCCTCGTTCTATAATTATATTTTCTTGTACCCTCAACTCCCCTACATTTTGTACTTTATCTGAAGGGTGAGTTGGTTTTGTTTTATTCGTCCTCTCATATAGTGAGTTGTCTTCATGTATTATTGCCACTGTTTCTTTTGTCTGGGTTTCTCTATCTGGGAATAATTCTTTCTGAATCTGCCTTAAACTCTTTTCTTCTTCCATGGTTTGTACCGGAGATCCCTCTATTACTGATTTTGTTTTGAAGATTTCCCCTTCACTCGTCTCAGAAATCTCTTCTATTTAACCCCCTGAGTGATATAAGGTTCTATCTGATGGTGTTTTTCTTAGGGTATTTTCAGCGGGAGTCGCATATAATTGCGATGCGTCTGAATACGATTTTTTTTACCGCTGTAGATCTTGTCTGAATTCTTCGTTTGTCCGACATTATTTCAAGGTTTACTTACCGTCTTCCGTCCAAATGAAAATCCTTTTATCAATGTCTCTTTTTATCCTTTCGTGAAACATTTTTTCCTTTTAATTTGCCGATTCTACGTGGGCGGCGCAGCCTCCCTTGTCTTACAAGTTAATTATTCGCGTGATCTATTGATTCTTAAATTTTATTATTTATTATTATCCGACTAGGCACAGCTCAGATAAAAAAATTCTCTTTGCGATTTTTAATATATGTAACCACAATAAGCTACTTTTGTAGGCTAAATTACTTGTCTCTTCGAAAACGCGGAATTCTTTTTACTATCAGTGCTGTTGATAGCTCCGTTTCTTTCTGCCACCACTTATTGGTGTTTAAGTACGGCGGTTGCCACTTATTGATGCAAAAATGGCGCAAAAAGGTTGCTATGCCACTTACTCGAAGGGGAGAACCCTTTTCGGCCCAAATGTTAGTGGGATTCCCGCGCTTACTCCAACGGCTCTGCAAATATCGGGTTTGGTACTACCCGATTTACAGTATACGCCGTCCCAGGGTATGATAACGCGATCGAGTGGTCAAATGGCCACTTTCTAAGGCCAAGTTTACCCGCCTTGGGTTACGGCTAGAAAATCTCTAACTCTCTCCTTGGAGGTAACAAACCTCCCCGTCAATATAATAACGACGGTACCTCTTAGCTCTATTCCTACCCTGCCTGGGATACGGAAACTAGTACACAGTATGTAGAAAATACCTTACTTGTATTATTCAAAAAGGTTCACAATAATCCCATATAAATCTATATCCCCGAACGTGGTCTAAGCGCACGCTAAAAAAAATAACATTTTTCACACAACTGTTCATAGGGGTGGATCCTCGCTTGGCCCAACCAATCAGGTACATCCCCATTCAAACCCAATTCTACCTCTTAGATTTATCTTTCAATGACTCCCAAACCAGGAAGTACAAAAATAGAACTTGGTTCAAAGCTTACTTATTGCGACACGTCTAACGTAGCAGCGAGAATTTAACCTGTCTTTTGAAATTATTCTATAAGTAAATGTAATTAAGAAAACGAAAACAGGTCATTTATCTGAAAGGAAAGAAACAGGGGTGGAACCCCACCACCTCCCCCCGTAAGATAAATGACCGCCCCCACTTATTGAAATTTTAGCGTAGGTATAGCTAGCGTAGGTACTTAGTCTACTTTTATCGTTTTTCTCTGGACCGTACCGTCCTTCTTTGCAATTTCTATTCTTACCCAAGCCGACGGGCATGGGTAATTGTCTCCAAAATAACATAATGTTGTAATCTTATTTTTATGGTCTATCTCCGTTCTATTAATTAGGCCAGTTCGCACATAGGTTTAGTCACTGCAGAAATCAATTGCCATTTCGACTAATTCCCCGTTCAACCTTACGTATATTTTATGCGACTCTGCAAATGCGTAATTATTTTCCTTATTATGGGTCATGGCCCTGGCTGTCGTTTTATGTGGTTTTTGGTCATGTTTACTGGGGCAGTTTCTTGCAAAATGCCCCGTGGTACCACAGTTATAGCAAGTTAGTTCTCCTTGTGCTGTGTTATAGTGTCTATTTTTGCTATGCTCTCTACATTGAAATATGTCTGTCTCCTCAACTTCCTCTCTTATTTCGGTCCACCTATTTGCCATTTCCGCCATTTCTTCGCTTGTTTTGGGTTCTTTTCTTTCAAATATATTTTCAATTCTTTGTGGATATTTTCTAAAAATTGTTCCATTACTGTTTTATCTATTATTTCCTTTATCTTTTCTTTTATTTATTCCGGGTCTTCTAACATTCTATAGTTTTCTAACTTTAGCCATTTTAAACACATATTATTCAATTTGTACCCGAATTCTTTATAAGTTTCTTTGTCTCGTTTTCTTTCACTTCTAAATCTCCTTTGAAAGTGCTCGGGGGAGAGTTGAAACTTTTCAAAAATGGCTTGTTTTAGTCTTTCAAAATCTTTTGAATAGTGCATCGGTAATGCTTTATATGCAATTTGTGCTTTGTAGTTAAGGAGGGGTTGTATTCTTGTCACCCAATTTTTTCGCGGCAATCCGCTTAATTCCGCTGTTTTTCAAAATAAAATATGTATAAATGTACATCTTCATTTTCTTTCATTGGTTGAAGATTTACTGCCTGAATTACCTCTATTGTAGACGATTTCTGGGGCTCTTGGGAATTTCTCCCTACAATCATTTCCATTATGTATTTTCTTTCCTCACTATCCGCCTTCTCCTTCTTCTCTCTAGCTATTCGTTCTTCCTTCATGAAATTTAATAGTTGTTGTGTCATATGTATTTGAGTGCTTTTTCACGAGTTATTACTGGAAATTGGGCTTCTACTACTGGTGCTACTTGGCCTACTATGAATCTCTCTGTTTTATATCCTCTTAATTCGTTTTCTGATTCTGTTTGTTCTATAATTATATTTTCTTGTACCCTCAACTCCCCTACATTTTGTACTTCATTTGAAGGGTGAGTTGGTTTTTTTTATTCGTCCTCTCATATAGTGAGTTGTCTTCATGTATTATTGCCACTGTTTCTTTTGTCTGGGTTACTCTATCTGGGAATAATTCTTTCTGAATCTGCCTTAAACTCTTTTCTTCTTCCATGGTTTATACCGGAGATCCCTCTATTACTGATTTTGTTTTGAAGATTTCCCTTCAAAACAAAGATATCTCTCTCCTTGGAGGTAACAAACCTCCCCGTCAATATAATAATGACGGTACCTCGTAGCTCTATTCCTACCCGGCCTGGGATACGGAAACTAGCACAGAGTTTGTAGAAAATACCTTACTTATATTCTTCCAAAAGGGTCATGTATAACAACACAAATATCCTTTCCCAAACGGGGTCAAAATACAGACTAAAACAAAAAATATTTTTCACACAACTGTTCATATGGGTGGACCTTCGCTTGGCCCAGCCAATCAGCTACATTCCCATTCAAACCCACTTCTACCTCTTACATTTTTCTTTCAATGACTACCAAACTAGGAAGTACCAAAAATAGAACTTGGTTCAAATCTTACTTATTGCGACACCTTTAACTTAACAACGAGAATTTAACCTGTCTTTTGAAATTATACTATAAGCAAATGTATTTAAAAAAACGAAAACAGGTCATTTATCTGAAAGGAATAGAAACAGGGGTGGAACCCCAACACATCCCCCCGTAAGATAAATGACCGCCCACGTGCTACCTTGGTCCACCCTTACAAACATAAACACTTAACTTAAACTTTACTAAATCCATTTACCTTCTATCTTCCACCAGTGTCTGTGCTACTGCTTCCACCGCTTGGCTCAGGATCGGTCGTCATCGACACGTCTCTACTGTAGGACCACCATGGTCTAAATCGTATAGCCTCCACATAAGGTTTTGAAAGTTGAAGTCCCCAAGATTCGTAGACAATGATTGTGCGTATCACAATCAAAACAAAAAAAATTCTCGCTCTCACAAATTGACATTTGAGACGAGCAGAGAATCAGTTTCTGGCACTTGTGATGATGCCAGCCATCATGAAAAATTGGCTGCACTAGCCTCTTAATTTCCAACTGTGGAAACAACCCCACATTTCAATAAAAAAATATATTTCCCCTTGGCATAATTTCAAATAATCTAAGGCCGAAAATGCAAAGGCTTGTGAAAACGATAAGGGTACTGGGAATGAAGTAAAACTTTGAGCGAACCATGAATCGTCTTTTTTCTGGGTTTCCTCCCCTGGGATAATTAAATGCAGAATATGCGTTGCTGCTAATTGAAGATGAAACTTAGATACATCTCCCACTGAATACAATTTGCTGGAAATAATTGTCGGTTCCCATGAACAATAGCAACTATGAATAGGGTTACTGGACAAGGGTTTGGGTGAAGTATGAAGTGACTGGGAGAGAGTATCCCCCAAGGACTCCAAATCAGAGAGGCAAAATCTCGATAAAGGGATCACAACTTGTCCGCCAGTTGTGCATTGAGAAAAGGGCTATCTTTTGCGACTTCCCGCAGGGGATATTCCCCAAGGGATTCCCCCCCCCCCCTCATAAAGGAACAGACCCTCTTTTGAATTGATCAGACTAATATCAGATTGCTTCTCAAATTTTTCCAATCCGACTCGACATTCAATATCTCCCAACTTTCCCCCAACCCGTTGTAGGTCATTCATCTCTATTTTGTAACCATCTTGATTTATTCCCCATGGGTCTTTGACCTCTTTTTCCCCCTTATTATTTATGTTATCAAGGCACAGCCCATACAACATTTTATTTTTTTTCCTATTATTTATGTTTTCAAGGCACAGCCCATCCAACAATTTTTTATTTTTCGCCACTGCAGGATGAATCTCCAAATTTTGTCTCTTTTTTACACTCCTCTTTTCATCTCTACTTTTCTCAATTTTGTCATTCGCGCAAAATACTAAATCATCGTTAAATCTGATTTGGACTCCAGTGTCCACCATCTTTGACTGCATAACTTCATTGTAGCTCCGTTTAATATTTCTTTTCTCTCTTTTAGTCTTCTTTATTCTTACCGCCGAAACAAATATTTCGTTATCAAATGGGAACTGAATTCTGACATTTGGTTTTTCACATTGTACTAAAATTTTTTGATGTTTACGAGGAAAATCGCTTACAATAAATTTCGTCTCCTTATTCTCTGGTACAATCAGCGCTTCATTTTGGCCTGTACTTGTTAGCGTCTCATATTCATTAAAAGTGTTCTCAAGTTTTCCATTTTCTGGAAATTTTCCCGAAAAATCATTCTCGCGCGTCTTATTTTCAATATTTTGTGGTCTTTTTACTTCCGCATCCCATTTTTGTGGATAATCAATGCTTCGAACACGCGCATCAAGCATTTCATTTTTCCGACAGGGTGGCATAGCCTCCCCATTGGTTGTATGGGCCGGTCCACCTCCCCCCGTAGTTAACAGAGTATTATATTTTTCTGTCGTAGTGTAATTTTGTAATTTTCCCACTGTTAAAGAAGTCGCTTTTAACGATAAGAGATTTCCGATATCTCCAAAGTCTCCTCCAACTAAAACATCCACTGCTAGCGTAGGTACTAAGCCTACTTTTAACGTTTTTCTCTGGACCGTACCGTCCTTCTTTGCAATTTCTGTTCTTACCCAAGCCGACGGGCATGGGTGCTTGTCTCCATAATAACATAATGTTGTAATTTTATTTTTATGGTCTATCTCCGTTCTATTAATAAGGCCAGTTCGCAAATAGGTTTGGGCACTGCAGGAATCAATTGCCATTTCGACTAATTCCCCGTTCAACTTTCCGTATATTTTATGTGACTCTACAAATGCGTAATTTTTTTCCTTATTATGGGTCATGGCCCAGGCTGTCGTTTTTTTTGGTTTTTGGTCATGTTTACTGGGCAGTTTCTTGCAAAATGCCCCGTGGTACCACAGTTATAGCAAGTTAGTTCTCCTTGCGCTGTGTTATAGTGCCTATTTTTGTTATACTCTCTATATTGAAATATGTATGTCTCCTCAACTTCCTCTCTTATTTCGGTCCACCTATTTGCCATTTCCGCCATTTCTTCGCTTGTTTTTGGGTTCTTTTCTTTCAAATACATTTTCAAGTCTCTGTGGGTATTTTCTAAAAATTGTTCCATTACTGTCTTATCTATTATTTCCTTTATCTTTTCTTTTATTTCTTCCGGATCTTCTAACATTCTATAGTTTTCTAACTCTAGCCATTTTAAACACATATCTTTCAATTTGTACCCGAATTCTAAATCTCCTTTGAAAGTGTTCGGGGGAGAGTTGAAACTTTTCAAAAATGGCTTGTTTTGGTCTTTCGAAATCTTTTGAGTATTGCATTGTTAATTCTTTATATGCAATTTGTGCTTTGTAGTTAAGGAGGGGCTGTATTCTTGTCACACAATTTTCTCTCGGTAATCCGCTTATTCCCGCCGTTTTTTCAAAATTGTATATGTATAAATGTACAGCTTCATTTTCTTTGATTGGTTGAAGGTTTACTGCCTGCATTATCTCTATTGTAGACGATTTCTGAGGCTCTTGGGAATTTCTCCCTGCAATCATTTCCATTATGTATTTTCTTTCCTCTCTGTCTGCCTCCTCTTTTTTTTTCTTTGGCTACTCTATCTCTTTCCCTTTGTTCTCTATCTTCCTCTTCCTTTCGTTCTCTGGCTATCCTATCAGCCTCTTCCTTTCGTTCTCTATCTATTCTAATATTCTCTTTCTCTGCTCTCTAGCTATCCTCTCTTTCTCTCTTTCTTGTTCGTCTTTCTCTCTTCCTTTTCTATCTTCCTCCTCCTTTTTTCTCTGGCTACCTCTCTTTCTCTCTAGAAATTTAATATTTGTTGTGTTGTATCTATTTGAGTACTCTTTCGCGAGCCCCTACTGGAAATTGAACTTCTACTTCTGTTTCCTACTTGGCCTACTGTGATTATCTCTGTTTTTATATCCTCTTAATTCGTTTCTGATTCTATTCGTTCTATAATTATATTTCTTTTACCCTCAACTCCCCTACATTTTGTACTTCATCTGAAGGGTGAGTTGGTTTTGTTTTATTCGTCCTTTCATATAGTGAGTTTTCTTCATGTATTATTGCCACTGTTTCTTTTGTCTGGGTTTCTCTATCTGGGAATAATTATATCTGAAGTTGCCTTAGACTTTTTTCTTCTTCCCTGGTTCGTACCGGGGATCGCTCTATTACTGATTTTGTTTTGAAGATTTCCCCTTCACCCGTCTCAGAAATGTCTATTTCACCTGTTGAGTGATATATGGTTCTATCTGATGGGGTTTTTCTTAGGGTATTTCCAGCCAGAGTCGCATACAATTGTGAGTCTGAATTTTATTTTTGTTTTACCGCGGCAGATCTTGTCTGAATTCTCCGTTTGTCCGCCATTATTTCAAGGTTTACTTAGCGTCTTCCGTCCAAATGAAAATCCTTTTATCAATGTCTCTTTTTATCCTTTCGTAAAAATTGTTTCCTTTTAATTTGCCGATTCTACGTGGGCGGCGCAGCCTCCCTTGTCTTACAAGTTAATTATTCGTGTGATCAATTGATTGTTAAATTTTATTACTTATTATTATCCGACTAGGCACAACTTAGATAAAAAAAATTCTCTTTGCAATTTTTTATATAATTTTTTTATTTTTATATATAACCACAATAGGCTACTCTTGTAGGCTAAATTACTTGTCTCTTCGAAACCGCGGAATTCTTTTTACTGTCAGTGCTGTTGATAGCTCCGTTTCTTGCTGCCACCACTTATTGGTGTTTAAGTACGGGGGTCACCACTTATTGATGCAAAAATAGCGCAAAAAGGTTGCTATGCCACTTAATCGAAGAGTAGAACCCCTTGTCGGCCCAAATGTTAGTGAGATTCTCGCGCTTACTCCAAAGGTTCTGCAAATATCGCGTTTGGTACTACCCGATTTACAATATACCCTGTCCCAGGGTATGATAACGCGATCGAGTGGTCAAATGGCCACTTTCTAAAGCCAAGTGTACCCGCCTTGGGCTACGGCTAGAAAATCTCTAACTCTCTCCTTGGAGGTAACAAACCTCCCCGTCAATATAATAGTGACGGTACCTCGTTGCTCTATTCCTACCCTACCTGGGATACGGAAACTAGTACATAGTTTGTAGAAAATAACTTACTTGTATTCTTCCAAAAGGGTCACATATAATAACACAAATATCCTTCCCCAAACGGGGTCAAAATGCAGACTAAAACAAAAAAATATTTTTCACACAACTGTTCATATGGGTGGACCTTCGCTTGGCCCAGCAAATCAGCTACATCCCCATTCGAACCCAGTTCTACCTCTTAGATTTATCTTTCAATGACTCCCAAACCAGGAAGTACCAAAAATAGAACTTGGTTCAAAGCTTACTTATTGCGACACCTCTAACTTAACAATGAGAATTTAACCTGTCTTTGAAATTATACTATAAGCAAATGTAAATAAAAAAAGAAAACAGGTCATTTATCTGAAAGGAAAAGAAACAGGGGTGGAACCCCAACAAGGACTCTATAGGAATTGACAATACAATCCCTAGATCGAGATTCTCAATTGTTCAAAAATAGTATAACTGAAGAAATGTTTGTGAAAACTCACTGCATCATTGTAATGGATTTGTCCAGTACTCAAGATATGAGCATTGTCCAGACGGGTAATGTGCGGTAAGAGTGTACCTTTACCGAGCCATTGGAGGAAAGTATTGCATTAATCTCGCTAAATCAATTTGAAACCTATTGGGAAATTGCCCCTGGTGGCAGTGTTTTATTTGACTTGGAACCATGAACACGAATCAAATAATCAGTGTATTCAATATGGACCCCTGCATGTCCAATTACAATTCCTACTGCATTGTTTCAGATTTCTTGGAGTATATTCAACATGTTGACAATACAACTATTATTGTTAATAGCAGTCCATCAAGTGTAAAAACAGGGCATTGGTTATGTATCTTTCAAGCAAGAAGCAATATAGAATTTTTTTATCCGCTTAGCCTACCGTATAGATTCTACACACCTCACATTAAAAATTTTCTTGAGCAGAGCGGAAAATATTTTATTCAAAATAGGGAGCGGGTACAAGATCTATCAAAGAAAGCTGTGGTTTTCATGCCCTTATTATATTTTATTTTCCGAAGTTGCGTGCATACATACACGGAATTCCTTAAGATTTATGGTGACAATCCTCAATTGAATGACTTTCTAGTTGAAAATACTCTTTCCTATCTCTATAATGTAAATTTCATTGCACTAAAAGTGAAATGCCCTGAAAATGTATTTAAATTTGTTTATTAATAAATTTGTATTTATATACAAAACACTATGTCCTTTTTAGATTTCTTCTTCTACGCATAGGTAATCATCAGAAACGATAAGGTAACAGCTCATCAGGATTCAACCTTTATTCGTCTTAACATGCAAAGTCAGGGTCACGTTTTCTACAATATAGCGTAACTTCATTTTTATTAAATCTCTTTGTAAAGTAAATAATACTACCCTTATCCATATTATAAAATTCACATGTTTCAATTTGTTTATTTGAAGCAGTGTCACATATAAAATTCTCATATGAAGAGTCACTTTCTGTAACAGCCAAATAAAAGCCTGTAGGCTTATAATCCAAGTAGCCGGTATCTTTACAAAAATGTCGTAAAAACTAGACACTTTCATCATTCCAAAAATTGAAGAGTAGACCAGGTTTTTCTTCCCAAAACAATTTAAAACCATGTCGATACCGTCTCTTAAAAATAAACTGAACTTATGTTTGGGGTTTATCGCAATTATGACAGGATAGGTATATTCCCATTGATCACATTTATCATAGTGACAATTGGAGCATAAGAATCCTCTAGGGTGAGAGTCACAAATCTTCTCAAAACATCAATTATATTCTTTAATTTACACTGCATATCCTCTATTCAATTTACATGGATTGCATAACTTACACTTTTCATTATAGTTATCAGCAAAGTACAATTCTAACACGATGACCAGCTGCCCAATGTATAAAAGACTAATGGGCATGTGTAAAACATTTTTCGAGGTTGCCTGTCTCAATTCCAAAAAGAAACTGACACGGGGTCAAAAGTGTCTCCTAGAGGCGTCTCAAAATTTTTTTAGAAAAGATCCCTTATAAACTGGGCGTCTAAGGCTTTTAATAGAAAAACAACGTAGGGGAGTCTAGCACATGCCCTCCTGGAAAGCATCATCCCTCACCCCTCTAGGGTTTTTAATCAAAAATCATCGTAAGTAACAGAAACAGGGGGTAGCATTGGCTAGTAACCCCATTTATTATCACATATATCCAAACCAACAATCACATCCAACAATCATAACCAGCAACCAACAATCACATCTAACAAACGTAGCCAACAAACATAACCAACATAACCAACAAACATCACCAACAATCAATAAACATAACCATAAAACATAACCAACAAACATAACCAACACTCATAACCAACAACCATTAATCATAACCAACAAACATAACCAACAATCATAACCAACAACCATAACCAACAACTAACAAACATAACCAACAATCAATAAAAATAACCATCAAACATAACCAACAATCATAACCAAAAACCATTAATCATAACCAACAAACATAACCAACAAACAATAACCATAACCAACAACCAACAAACATAACCAACATCCATTTATCATAACCAACAAACATAACCAATAAGCATAACCAACAAGCGTTTATCATATCCAACAAACATAATCAAAAACCAACAATCACATACAACATAACCAACAAACAAAACCAACAGCCATATCCAAAGCCAACAAACATAACCAACAACCATAACCAACAAACGTAACCAACAAACATAACCAAAAAGTATGTCCAACAAGCATTAATCATATCCAACAAACATAACCAAGAAAGATAACCAACACACATAACCAACATAACCAACAACCAACATAACCAACAACCAACATAACCAACAAACATAAACAACATAACCAAGAAACAAAACCAACAAACATAACAAACAATCGCATGTTAATTTTCCTATGTTAATCTGCTATGGGCGTCGCAGAAACTCAATGCTAATTTCCCTATGTTAATCTGCTATGGGCGTCGTAGAAGTGCCTACGGGATACTACTTTTTCCCGAATTGTATCTGATAGAAATTTTGAGATGAGCATTTGTTTTCGTAGAAACTTCTAAAAGGGCTCATTTGATTGGAAGTTTAAAGTGCTAGTGCCCTTTTTAATATTCGAAAGGGATTGGGGGGCAACTAACCCCCTTCCTACGCCTACCATTTTCCCAAACAGATCCAATACAAATTTTGAGATAGCCATTTCGTTCAATGTAAATGAAAGGTCCGGAAATTATGTCTTTGAGGATGACGACCCCCCCCCCACTAGATTCCTCGGGGCAAGGGTTGTAAGTTATGTCCTGTGGGCATATAAGGCATATATAGAAAGGATGATCGTATAAACTTCGGAGTTTGCTTATTCTATGGGTAATTAGAAGTTTTAGCGACCTTTTTAAGATTCAGGGTGATTGGAGGGTAGCTACCCGCCAAACAACTCGTATTTTCTCGAAATGCACCTGATAGAAATTTTGAGATGGCCATTTGTTGTCGTAGAAACTTCAAAAAAGGCCCATTCGACTGATAATTGAAAGGGCTAGTGAAAGGGTGATCTAAACAGAGCTAAACAGGAAGGGTGATCGTATAAACTTTGGAAGTGGCTCATTGGATTTTCAATCAGAAGTTCTAGTTCTAGAGCCATTTTTAAGATTCAGAGTGATTGGAGGGTGAGTATTCCCCTCTACACCTCGTATTTTCCTGAAATGAATGTAATAGAAATTTTGAGATGAGCATTTGTTTTCGTACAAAATTTGAAAAGATTTCATTCGATTGGGAATTGAAGGGGCTAGTTCCTTTTTTCGAAAGTGATTCTCCCACCTCCACCATTTCCCCAAACACGTCCAATCAAAATTTTGAGGTAGCTATTTTGTTCAATGCAATTGAAAGGCCCAGAAATTATGTCTTTGAGGATGATAGCCCCCCCCCCTCCCACAGCCCTCAGGGCAAGGGTCGTAATTTATGCCCTGGGAACATATAAGGTTTAAATAGAAAGGGTGATCATATAAACGTCGGAGGGGGTTCATTGGACTGGTCATCAGAAGTTCCTGTGTCCTTTTTAATATTCACAGTAAGTAGAGATGGGGGTTCTACTCCTACTGGGGCTCCATATATGGGCATAGAACCACGTGGTTTATGGACTTTGTCAGTGAGAATTTGAAAAACAGGAATTTTGTCACATTTATGGATGGTTTTATGGACTTTGTCAATGAGAATGAAAAAACAGAAAGTTTGTCACATTTATGGATGGTTTCATGGATGGTTATGTGTGTTGATTATTTGATGGTTTTATGGATTTTGTCAGTGAGAATGGAAAAACAGGAACTTTGACACTTCCTTCTTGTTGTTGTTCAAGCCAGATGTTACGAGTTTCCGGGAAACAGTATTTGTTATTGTTGTTTCCAAGCCAAATGTTGTTGTCGTTCGAAGCAAAGTTAATGACACTTCCTTCCTGTTTGAGGCAGATGTTATGATCCGGAAATAGAATTTGTTATTGTTA
>JAQQPU010003477.1:40774-54578 GCA_029168905.1 Artemia sp. Kazakhstan ARC1039 | reverse complement strand
TTCTAAAAGGGCTCATTTGATTGGAAATTGAAATGGCTAGTGCCCTTTTTGATAGTCAAAAGTGATTGGAAAGCAACTAACACCCCTTCCAAGTCCACCATTTTGTTCAAGTAGTTGAGAGGTCTGGAAATTATATCTTTGAGGATGACATCCCCCCCCATAGCCCTCAGAGTAAGGTTTGTAAGTTAAACCCTGGGGGCATATAAGGTTTTTATTGAAAGCTTTGTCTTAGAAACTTGAAAAACGGCTCACTTGATTAGAAATTCAAAGGGCTAGCGCCCTTTTTAATAGTCGAAAGTGATTGGAGGGCAACTAGCCCCCTCTCACGCCGTCCTCTTCCCCAAACACATCCAATCCAAATTTTTAGATAGCCATTTTGCTCAACGTAGTTAAAAGTTTTAGAAATTAGATCTTTGAGGATGATAACCCCCTCAGAGCCCTCGGGGCTAGGGTTGTAAGTTATGCCCTGGGGGCATATAATATTTTTATAGATAGTAATGTTGTAGAAACTTCTAAAAGGGCTCATTGGATTGGAAACAAGAAGAGCTTGTGCCTTTTAATAGTCGAAAGTGATTTGAGGATAATTAACACCCCTCTCACACCCACAATTTCCCCAATCACATTCAATCAAAATTTTGAGATAGCCATTTTGTTCGACTTAGTTAAAAAGTCCGGAATTTATGTTTTTGACGATGACACTCCCCCCACAGCCCTCAGGACAAGGGTTGTAAGTTATGCCCTGGGGACATACATGTTTTTTTTTATAGAAAGCGTTGTCGTAGAAACTTCAAAAAGGAATCATTCGATTGGAAATTGAAACGGCTAGTGCCCTTTTTAATAGTCGAAAGTGATTGGAGGGTAAGTGACCCCCCTCTCCCGGCCACCGTTTCCTCAAACACATCGGATCAAAATTTTGAGATAGCCATTTTGTTCAACTTAGTTGAAAAGTCTGGAAATTATGTCTTTGAGGATGACAACCCCCTCACAGCCCTCAGGGTAAGGGTTGTAAGTTATGCCCTGGGGTATATAAGGTTTTTATAGAAAGCGTTGTCGTAGAAGTTTCAAAAAGGGCTCCTTCGAGTGGAAATTGAAAGGGCTAGTGCCCTTTTTAATAGTTGGAAGTGATTGGAGGGCAACTAACCCCCCTCTCCCGCCCAACATTTCCCCAAACACATCCAATCAAAATTTTGAGATAGCAATTTTATTCAATGTAGTTGGAAGTTCGGGAAATTAGGTCTTTGAGGATGACAACTCCCTCCCCCCCTCCAATCCTCAGGACAAGGGCTGTAACTTATGCCCTAGGGGCATATAAGGTTTTTATTGAAAGCTTTGTCGTAGAAACTTCAAAAGGGCTCATTCGATTGGAAATTGAAAGGGCGAGTGCCTTTTTTAATAGTTGAAAGTGATTTAGAGCAACTAAAAAAAAAAAAAAAATACAAATGAATGTGCATTGTCAGTTTAATATACATATGCTTATATTTAGTAGTCAAAATGTTAATATTATTTGATTTATTAAAGTTATAAAAGTAAAAACATTTATATTTTTTCAATAAAGTGCAAATTATGTCCTGGCCTTAGGAAGGCATATGGTTTTGAGCTCTACTCGTGTTAATTTGTGCTTGTTTTGAGTTTGACTCGGTGATTTTTCTGTTCGTTTTGGGTTTCATTTATTTATCGATGCTGATTTGTGGTAGTTTCACGCTTGGTAGATTATTTGATTTTATTTTTGCTCATTTTTTGTTTAATGGAGTTCTTTACTTTTCTTTGAAAACTTATTTTGTGGAAAAAGTTTTTTTAATTAATACCTAAAACAGGGGATAGCGGCGACTTCGCTGCTTGGCAAAATCGTCGACAAATCTATCCAAATCCAGTTTCGTTACCTCCTGCTTTTCAACGGCCGTTATCATAATATCACGGACTCTGTCGTTTCCCGTCGTCGATCGCAGATAGTCACTGACACGCTCTAATGCCGAGACGAATCGTTCATTGCTGGTAGTGGTCACAGGCACAGTAGCAACTAGCTTCATCATTTTTAGCACTGCAGAATATGCAACTGGGAGGTCGGATAAGATTCCGATAGTTCGAAGAAGATCCATTTTTGAATTATCACTTTTTGACAGATGCAGCTTTGCAAGAGAAAGCTGCGATTCTACGGCATGGTCATCGACATTGATATCTTGATAATGACACATAAACCTTTCGACTTTCGAAAGTTCGAGGAAATTGTAACTTGAGTGGTCGAAGGCAGATAAAGCGTCGAGCAGAAGCATATTTTGCATGAAACGTTGGTCCATCTCACTCGTGCAACGGTCTATTACCTCAAAGTACAGAAATTTACCCGAGTCTGAATGAGCTGGCTGACTGGTTTGAAAGAAAGTCTTTGAGACAAATGGAAATGGCTTAACTTCTCTTGCTTCGAGTACTGGTTTTAGATTGTGATGGTTTCGATTCCTGGATATCGTGTAAAGCCAAGAATTCGTATATGTTTTTGCTCAAGTTTTTCCATTCGTTTTCATTTCTTTGCTTCTGGAGTGTCTGATATGTCCCAGAAATCAGTGCAAGTGCTTTATAAATCAATTAACTTTCGGATTGAAGTTGCTCTGATAAAGAATTTACAATGACTAATACTTTTTCCATTACGTGCAAAGTTGAGACAAAAGAAGCAGAGTTGATTTTTTCCAGTAGTCCTTTTGCCTCACACGCTGCCTCGCCGTTGGAACTATCAGAGACTGTGGCAAGCACAACAACATTACAATCAAATCTTGCCTTCACCTTCGAAATAGAGCGGACTGAGTAAAACCAGCGAGTCTGGACGGTCCTCTCAAACTCCAAGAATTTTTGCCCGCTAATGCGCTGGGATTCCACAAATAGCTCGTGTCGAATATTGCTGCATGATACAAATACGTGAAGTCTTTGCACCACAGAGAAAAATTCTGAAAGTTCGCTGATATTTTTTAGGCCGTTTGTCAAAACTAAGTTTAATCTGTGGGCCTGGCAGTGTACATAAACTGCATGAGGTACCTTCTCCCTAAACTTTGGGCAATATACCGCATCAAATCTACACCATATTTTTCTATAGTTTCACAAATCGAGGTAGATAAGCTCTCGGCGTCTAATTTCTGCATGCGATAGCAGCCGATTGGTCGCTCCACTAGCTTTCCAATTGATATGCACCTGAGTAGGATCGCTAATAGTTCTTTTCTAGAAACATCTTTTGTCTCGTCGACAAGAATAGCTAAGTAATTAGCTGATTTTACTTCTGAAATAATGTCTTGGCGCAAAGCATTTCCTATCAGTTTAACTGTATCATTTTTTTACTGATGACTGCAATAGTTACCATGTGACGCTGTAACTGGGCCTTCAGCTTTTCGTTGCCTTTAGATATTTCCTCCATCAATTCAACCAAATTGCCCCGGTTCGCAGATGTTTCTGACTTGTCATGACCCCTCAAAGCAAGACCATGCGGCAAAGAAAGCAAATAGTGCGAAAAATGTACTACACATGATCTCTATTTTCCTGAACCTCTTGAGATCTGGATTGATTTAAGGCATTCGCTATAGATCTTGAGTTATCAGTACTATTTGTCTTAAATTCCGTCCATGCTGACATACAATGCCTGTGTCTTTCAAAACCATCATGTTGCTTTAATAGAGCAGAATTGTCTTTCCACTTGCAAAATCCTGACTCAATGAAAACCCTTTTTCCAGCAGTTTCTCCAGCCCTTAGAGTCCCCATAGAAAAATGCCGGCAAGCAAAACAAACACGAAATTCAATATTTTCGAGTATTTAATCCATTCATAAGTCTTATAGTAATTTGCACTGAATTTCCTACCGATAGAAGTCAAAGCAGGATATCTCTCAAGAATAGGCTGAGCAGGTTTGTCATGTCGCGTCATAGAGATATTTGAGAGATGTTTCTGACTGCTACTGCAACTGAAACACGCTAGGGGTTCAGGGATGCAGACCAGACTTTCATGTTGACCTGGGCCAGTTATTGTTCCGCTTGTTTCCGAAGGACTGTCACAGGCGGGGGAATTTATTTCCACTAACCTGACACTTTGAGCGCTGTCACTATTGCCAGCCTCTTCATTTTTCTTCAGTATTTTCACCGTAAAAAATCCCCAAGTTTGTTGTCGCTTTTTACTCATAGTTTGACTACGAACTCTTCATAAGAAACAATAAAGAAATGCTGACCAGCTGACGTTTAGTTTTGAATAAACCCTAGTCAGAAATCACATTTCAGGTCGAGGATTGGGTAATAAAATAGCCTAGACACGCGCTTACACATTTCAAAACAAGATTGTCTCCAAATGGTAGAATTGGGTGGTACAAGAGTGGGAAAGACGGGACATTTCAAAGCAAGGTCATCAAAAAGTAACAGTACTTTTTAATCGCTGTGCAAAACGATGCAGAGGGGGGTGACAAATAAAATCGACCAGTTAGCCAGTCTCGCTGGTTTAATGTATCACATAACTAAGATAGAAAATGGCTGTGAAATATAAATTAAAGGCAATTTTCAAAGTTAAGGGGAGGGGGTATGCACCACCCTGCCCCCCTAATTGGCGCCTGGGTGGGAAGTTTCTCCCTTGGAAAACTCTTCATAGAAAATTTCTCCTGCAGAAAATCCCCCACGGAAAAATCCCCCAAATAATTCAACCCCTTTAAAAATTTTCATCGGGAAATTTCTCCGGAATATTTCCACACGTAAAATTGAATTGGTAAAAAGAATGTAAGTCAAATAAAAAGAATTCCATATAGGTATTCTGATAAATTCCGTAGTGTAAAGTTTCCCTTTAAAAGTTTCCATCCAGAGACTTCCCTCAGCATAGAAAATACTCCCCTTGGAAAATCTCCCCCACATAAAATTCCCCCTCCTCAATAATGTCTGTTCTTGCCAGTAACAAATACAATTCTTTGTGAATTTAGCGTAAAGAGAGAGGTATTTAGATTCCAGTGGAGATTTTGACATTGATCAAAACCTCCTTGTGTCATTAATTCGTCTAAGGTTAAAGGCTGTTGTCAAATTGAAGCAAAAAGTCCCAAGATTCCGCGCGGAAGCTCTGAAGGACAAGAAGACGAAACAAGAGTGTAGAGAGCAGCTAAACGAAAGACTATCGAAGATCATGCAAGAAACACCTGTCCTATTTAGCCCAACCAAAATTGATCAGCTTGCGTTACAAAGTAGCAGGGCTATATGTGAGACAGCCGAGATCGTTCTCGGCCGTAAAAATGCCAGAGACAAGCCATGAATTACCAAGGAGATTGTTGACATGAGCAACAAGAAACTAACTTTCAGAAACAAACAAGATCAAGGATAGGTTCAAGCAACTGAAACGCCAAATCGAGAAGAGAACTCGTCAGGCTCTTAAAGACATGATAACCAAAAAGTGTCAGCAGTGCAAAGACGACTTCTATAGAGGTAACTCACACCTTATGGTGTAAATGTGCAAAAGAGCTAGCAAATTATAAAAACACAAAGTGTCTGGATCTAGGATAAAAAAGGGCACAACATTACCTCTCGCGCTGAAGTCCGCGATCGTTGGAAAGAGTATTTCCAGGAAAAGGTAAATCTCACAGTAAATTTAGATCCTGGAGTACTTCAGAAGTTTCCAGCACAAATAAATGGGGAACCACCCCTACCACCCTTAAGGTCAGAGGTAGAAACCGTTGTGAAACCCTTCAGACGATATACAAGCAGAATTACTCAGAGTAAAATCTGATGTTATCTTCGATCTTCGCCATCGAATAGTAAAAGCTGTCTGAAAAAAAAATACTACCCCGAGTTCTGGTCAACATCTGTCATAGTTCCCTTGCACAAGAAAGGATCCAAATGCCAACTACAGACCCATATCACTTACTTGTCAAACCGCTAAAATCTTGACGAAAACACTCCTAGACCGCATAATAAATAAGACAAGACATGTTATACCTGAGTATTAAGCTGGATTCAGTCAGAATAGATCCACTATAGACCAAATATTTGTCATTAAACAAATCATGGAACGATATTTGGAATTCGGTAAAGAGTTATACCAACTGTTCATCGACTTTAAGCAAGCCGTTGACCTAATCTGGCGATATGGTCTCTGGCAAATCTTGGCTCACCACAGAATTCCCTCTGATATTATTGATATTACAAGGAGTATGTACGAGAAGGCGAGAAGTATGGTGCAGACTAGTGAAGGACTCACTCAGGAGTTTTCTACCTCTGCAGGTGTTCTTCAAGGATGCTTCCCACCCAGTCTTTTCTGCCTATTCTTAAACAGTATGCTGGCACTTGTCTCTGATAGCACTGGATAGTCATCGGATGATACTTTTTTGACCTACTTGCATATGCTGATGACAATATTCGTCTGAACGGAAAAATAGAGGAAATCCAAGCCAGCGCAAACGCTATCGAAAAAGCAGCTAGTTTCTTTGGAATGAAGATAAACACCTGCAAGACTAAGGTGATGAGAGTAACACGGCATGCAGAGGCTGGTCCTCCCTCACAAAAGTCACTTTTTGGGGTGAATAAATCGAATGGGTCGACCAATTTATTTACCATCAAAAGGACGTAAATGACTCGTCAAAAGACATCAAACGAAGCCTGGCTCTTGCCTCCGCATGCTTCAAGTCACTGCACTCTATTTGGAAAAATAAATACCTCCCCTTAAAACTGAAGATCCGACTCTTCCGTGCCTTAGTGATTCAAATTGCAACGTATGGAGCAGGGAAATGGACTCCAAAAGCCGATGACAAGCACCGACTGGCGGCATTTGAAACTAAGTCGCTCCGAAAGCTCAGTGTTATCACTTACTTCGACCGGGTATTAAACGAACAACTGCTGTCCTCCTTGGATTACCTTCAAACCATCATGCCGACCATGAAAGTCCAACAGCTCCGATGGTTAGGACACGTTCAACGTATGTCCCCAGCCCAACTGCCTGAAATAGCCTTTGAGGGAAGAATAAATGCCTCTCGCCCCAGGGGATGACCTCCCAAGAGCTGGTAAGAAAAATTTTTCGACCACCCCACTCAAGTACTGCTGAGGACTGCAACAATCAGGGAGGCATACCAAAAAATGTTGTTATGATGCCACTAGAGAAGCCCCGAATCGGCCAACCCGGTTAGATGGCAGTTAAGTATGTAAGTAAGTATTGTCCCAATAGAAAGTTTCTCTTGTGGAAAAATTCTCATGTCCCAATGGAAAGTTTCACCCTCGGAAAATTTCGCAGTGGAGAATTTCTCCCATGGAAATCCCCCCACGGAAAATCCCCCCCCCCTCCAAATTTCATCCCCTGTGAAAATTTTTCCCGGGCAATTTTCCCTGAATATATCCACATCTAAAGTTGAACTGACGAAGAGAAAATAAGTCAAATAAAAAGAATTTCGTATAGGAATTCTGGTGAAACCCCCATGTAAAGTTTCCCTTTGAAAGTTCACCCCCATAAAAAGCATGTTCACCCCATAAAAGGCATGTTCACCCCAAAATACCAAATAAAAGGCATTTTAAGTGAAATACCCCAAAAAAATTAGCATTTAAAATCTGGCGTGAGGATCGGAAAATCCAGGGTGCAAGTGCCCCCTGCTCTCTTCCAATTGATGCCACCAAAACCAGCTTGTGCAGTATTAGTAATTTTTAGTAATTTTATCTGTTGATTCTAAGTGCAAAAGGACAAATTAACTGTAGAAAATCAGGTCAAGTTTATGGACCAACCAAGAATAAATAAAGTGCTACAAAGTGAGCTGAAATCTTGATTTATTTTAATGCTTTATGTATAATGTCAATTTTGGTTTTCTTTTGAATGTTCCCCTACCCGAACAGATCCCTCTCTCTAAATAAAATCTTGCTCATTAGAGCATGAGCATGACCTTTCATGCTCATCGGTTGTGAGATCTTTCTGGTACTAAGATAATAACATTTGACCGCAACAGTACCAAAAAAGAAGTATTGCAGTAATTTCAAATTCGTAAGCATACGATTTAGGTATGGCTTAGACACGTGCCTAGGAAAGGGAACAGAGCCTCCTCCAAAAAAACAAAAAGCAACTCTACTGCTTAGTATGCAATTGCTTCCTTCTGAACCAAAATACAAAAGGTGTCAGGTAACGCAAGGATGTACTAGTAAAAAGTGGACTGTGTCACTGAAATAAGATGAAGAACCGATTTCCTAAGAAACATGATGAATTGAAGAAAAAATTTCAAAGATAATTCCAAACTTTGAAATTGACTCTCTAAAGGACTCTAAATTATCCTGTGTTATTGAAATCTGTGGTGTTCTTGGATTCATAGTAGTAATGACCTGGATGATGCATTCCACAATAACTTCTCATTTCTGGAACCAGCATACGGAGTTCTATTGGGCAACATGGATGATGAGAGGTTTTCTAGAGTAAAAATTTCCAGAAAAAGACCCAGTTCCTGCAGAAATCATAGATCCTGATAGTAATCGTAATCACAGAAATCATAGATTACCATTTATATAGGACCTTTTGAAACTAACGAAGGGAACGATTAGTTAAACTCAGCCGTTTTCTAACAAAATCATGGGGCTGAGCATCCAATACTGTTCAAGTGTCAAACCCTATCCAATACTGTTCAAAGCATGCTTTACTAGGTGATTAGCATCCTTTAAATAGTTGTACAAATAAATCTTTTGGTCAAAAGATAAAAGGCAATTTTTCTCCAGGTTATAAGATGGGAAAGAAACGAGTTTTATTTTATATCGTTCATGAAATAAAATAAAAGTCGGTAAAAATGACTAGCAATTTGGTAATACCTATTACTCTCCCACCCATTAAAAAAAGAAAGGAACTAAACCTATTGGCTAGTGAAGTTATTGAGGGAATGCTACCATTTCATATAACCGTCACAAGTACTAAACGTCATTTCGTCGACAAGGAAAATCCGTCTGAACATCGACACGTCAGGACATCGACAGTCACAATCGCTACCCGTCAGAACGTCGACAGTCATAATATCGACACGTCATAACATCTAAAAAAAAATAGCTGTTATGACGTGTCGATGTTATGACTGTTGACGTTCTGACGGATGCGATTGTGACTGTCGATGTGCTGACGTGTCGATCTTGTGACTGTCGATGTCCTGACGTGACGATGTTCTGACGGATTTTTTGTCGATGTTATGACGGATTTTGTCGATGTCCTGACGGTAGTGGTCCTGACGTGTCGATGTCCTGGCACCTTTCTGTTATTGAGTAAACCCTAAAACAGGCTGCCTATATCCCAGGCTTCTTAGGTTTTGGAACGATGTCGAAAATGATGTGATGATAATAAATATTTGATTTTCAGAAAAAAAGATAATGAATTCTGAATGTATTGCTTCAACTTTATTTCTAGGATCGTAAATAGATAGTTCAGTATTGAAATGGTTCAGGTCAGAAGCGTAGTGTTCAAATTTATGCTTCTATAATTAGCTAAATTAAAATTAGAACCGTTTTCTTTCGATTAAACTGTATAAAAAAATCAACATTTGTATGACCGATTGGCTATCATACGAACAAGTTAATAAATGTCTATCAAAGCTAAGACAATAACCAAAATAAAGCCATATGATCTGGATTCACTGTTTCTATTAGAAAAGATAAGTTTTAACTACACCTCCTCATCAAGTGCTGAAATATCTTGATATGTGCTCTCACTTCGATTTTTCAATCCGGGTCTGTCTTCCTTTTATTATGACTATCTGGGGTTACTAGGTTTACATCTTCGTGATCTTTGTTTGCTTTGTAATTAGTTCATAATTTTGAGGGGAAGTGTCTTTTGAATGCCAGCATTTATAAATACTATTGGAAACATGATCATAAGATCGATATCGCTTTAAAAGTATGTTGATAGTATATCCTAACTATACCAATCATAATTTTCCCCTTAACTTTGCTATTCAAAGGTATGAAGAATATAAACGTGCCTTTTTACAATTCATTTCTTACACCCTCTGTAATCAACCTGATAATTCGCGAGAGGGATGAAACTGTTAAGTTTGCTTGGTGTTTTAAAACATGATTACCCAGACTTTCTTAAACTGGCTTCTCTTCTATTAGTTGCGATGAGTAGCAAGCTACAGGAGTGTTTGACAGTCTTAATTCATAAAGTATAATTTGCGCTGTATGTTCAACAAGTACTAATGAAGAAATTATTTGGTTATTAAATATGTTTAGAAATGTAATGCTTTAAATATGCTAAAAAAAACAATTTGTATTATGAAAAATCGGATTTTTTTTGCCACAATCGGTTTGTTTTTTCAAGTAGCACTGAACTTGGCCATTGTAAAAATTAGCATGAATGGACTGAAAAATATTTTGTTTCAGCTGTGCTAGGGTGTCAGTTCTTTGAAAATGTAAAACAGTTGACCTGATTCAGTTTAATATTGAGTCCTCAATGTAGTTCTGTATTGACTGGGATAAGGAATCTCTTAAGGCTGAAAACAATGCATGCATTTGTCTCATAAAATTTCTTTCTTCTACTAATGGAATGGGATTATGAAAAAATAAACCAACAAATACAAAATACCTTCTAGCGTAGACAGGTGCTAGTTGGCGTGAAATTTGACATTTTTAGGCTTTTTGAAACCCACTTTTTCTGAATCTGCAGTTTTTTCTAGAATGCTGAAATGCTTGGCAGCTCTTTGGGAGGAGGAGGAGATACAGTATCATCTTCTTCTTTAAAGCGTATGGTCAGACAAGTCCTAATTGATGCTTTAGATAGTAGCGATATCGAAGAGTCCAGAACAGGAACGAATAAAACTAGACCAGTTGTTGATTTTACAGGTAAGAGTTATGGAGCATATGTAGCAGTGAGCCACATGAGTATGTTTTTGGTACCATTACAGATTACAGTTACGCTTTTTCAGTACTTCCAGTAATAATTTAAAAGTTTACAGAGAACTAGTATTTTCAAAAATTCAAAAAAAGGCCCTTTTGCGCTATGTATTGTTTACTGTTTGTCGTTTGCTTGCGTTAGTTATATAAGAAACCCTTACTGTACCTGTGAGGCTTTGAAACCCCAACGGCATTACAGACAGTCTATGGCAGAGCACCAAGGGCGTAATTTGCTATGGAGAAGGGGGGGGGGTCACCTGCCTCCTTCATACCCAATTTTGCTCCCTATTCGACTCTAGTTTGCCCCCAGGTTGAAATTTAGTTTCTGCAAAAATACTTGTCGAAACTAAGATAAGAGTAGGAATGGGTAATGACATACAGGGAGAACACACTGCTGCCATCTATAATCGAGTCTAACGGGACAGGGTTAATGATACCTTATCAGGGGATTTTTCTAAGCCTATTAACTCCGAGACGAGATTTGCACATGCGCACTGAATACTAACGGTACAATGTTATTGATCCACGAAGGGGACAGGATTTCTTGGAAATTGATTACATAATCGACGGGCATGTTTCTAATTGTATTGATCTACAAAGGGGACATATCTCTGTGAAATTTATTGCATAATCGAAGGGGACAGGATTTCTGGGAAATTGATTACATAATCGACGGGGAATTCTAAGTGTATTGATCCACTAACGGGACAGGGTCAATAACACCTTTTTCAAGGTCAATCAGAGAATGTTTCTAATCGAGTCTAACGGGACAGGGTCAATGATACCTTTTTCAAGGTCAATCAGGGGATGTTTCTAAGCCTATTGACTCCGAGACGAGATTTGCACATGCGCACTGAATACTAGCGGTACAATGTTATTGATCCACAAAGGGGACAGGATTTCTGGGAAATTGATTACATAATCGACGGGGATGTTTCTAAGTGTATTGATCTACGAAGGGGACAGATTTCTGGGAAATTTATTTCATAATCAAAGGGGACAGGCTTTTTTGGAAATTGATTACATAATCGACGGGGAATTCTAAGTGTATTGATCCACTAACTCGACAGGGTCAATGACACCTTTTTCAAGGTCAATCAGGGGATGTTTCTAAGCCTATAATCGACGGGGAATTCTATATTGATCTACGAAGGGGACTAGATTTCTGGGAAATTGATTACATAATCGACGGGGACATCTAAGTGTATTGATCCACTAAGGGGACAGGATTTCTGGGAAATTGATTTGCATAATCGACGGGGAATTCTAACCTAAGCATAAGGGGAATAAGAAACAATCTGGCTTCTCTACTTTAGTGTCAGAGATAAATTAATATTCTATTTTTAAATATGGCTTTTCTGGTCCTTAGTGTCAGAGATAAATTAATATTCTTTCGAAACCTTAATAGTGTAACTAGGAACACCTTGGATTTATTCAGAAATTCAGACGAGATACAAGACAGATTGACTATATTTTACGCGGGAAATTGTTTCCTGGGAATTTTAAATGTTACAGGGACGCCAAAACAAAGGAACATTCTGAAATTACGTTTAGGGATTATTTGGGTGAAAACAAATTAATCAACATTTTAGGGATTATTTTGGCGAAACAATTTGAGACATTTTTGAGGATGATTTGGGGTGAAACTCTATGGTCGTTATAATACACAAGTTCCATTTGAACAGTTATAAGGTCCCCTTACAACACTGTTCAACCCCTAAGGGCACCCGGGCCCCCAAAGGGCCTCCCTCCACAAAACTACCCTCCCATTTTTTAAATACTTTTTTGCGCGCTTGAGACACACAAGGGCCACCCCTCCCCCAACATTTTGGGCCCCTCCCCCCAACTTTTAAGGTCCCTCTCCCCATTTTTTTATTACTTTTTTTCAGTTCTTTTTTGATTTTTTATTATTTTTTTAACATGATATATTTTTCTTCTTTTTTTTAGTTTAGAGTTATAGTTTAGTTATAGTTAAGAGTTTTAGAGTTTTGAGTTTTAGCTTAGAGTTTTAGTTAGATTTATAGTTTAGTTTAATTTTAGTTAAGAGTTTTAGTTTAGAGTTATAGTTTAGTTTTAGGTTAGAGTTGTAGTTTAGTTTTAGGTATGAGTTTTAGTTTAGAGGTTAGAGTTTTATCTTAGAGTCTTATTGTAGAGTTTTAGTTAGAGTTATAATTTAGTTTAGTTTTAGTTAAGAGTTTTAGTTTAGAGTTGCAGTTTAGTTTTAGTTAGGAATTTTAGTTTAGAGTTTAGAGTTTTGGTTTAAGGTTTTAGCTTAGAGTTTTAGTTAGAGCTATAGTTTAGTTAATTTTAGTTTAGAGTTGTAGTTTAGTTTTAGTTAGAGTTATAGTTTAGTTTAGTTTTAGCTAAGAGTTATAGTTTAGAGTTTTAGTTTAGAGTCTTAGCTTAGAGTTTTAGTTAGAGTTATAGTTTAGTTTAGAGCTTTTTAGAGTTGTTGTTTAGTTTTAGTTAAGAGTTTTAGTTTAGAGTTTTAGTTTGGTATTAGCTTACAGTTTTATTTAGAGTTATAGTAGTTAAGAGTTTCAGTTTAGAGTTTTAGTTTAGAGTCCTAGCTTAGAGTTTTAGTTAGAGGTATAGTTTAGTTTAGTTTTAGTTAAGAATTTTTGTTTAGAGTTTAGAGTTTTAGTTTAGAGTTTAGAGTTTTAGTTTAGAGTCTTAGCTTAGAGTTTTAGTTAGTTATAGATTAGTTTAGTTTTAGCCTAGAGTCTTAGCTTAGAGTTTTTCGTTACACTTTTAGTTTAGTTTAGTGTTAGTTTAGTTTTAGTTAAGAGTTTCAGTTTAGAGTTGTAGGTTATTTTTAGTTAAGAGTTTTATTTTAGAGTTTAGAGTTTGAGCTTAGAGTTATATCTTAGAGTTTTAGTTAGAGGTATAGTTTGGTTTAGTTTTAGATAAGAGTTTTAGTTTAGAGTTGTACTTTAGTTTTAGTTAAGAGTTTTAGTTTAGAGTTTATAGTTTTAGTTT
>JAQQPU010003477.1:13680-30303 GCA_029168905.1 Artemia sp. Kazakhstan ARC1039 | reverse complement strand
TGGATCAATAACATTGTACCGTTAGTATTCAGTGCGCATGTGCAAATATCGTCTCGGAGTCAATAGGCTTAGAAACATCCCCTGATTGACCTTGAAAAAGGTGTCATTGACCCTGTCCCGTTAGACTCGATTATAGATGGCAGCAGTATGTTCGCCCTGTATGTAATTACCCATTCCTACTGATAAGCATGCATAATTCAAACATTCAGAGAAACAGGTCAGTTTTTTTTGTATATCCTTGGCTTTATGGTACTATATGACTCATTTTTAAATTTTCATTTGATTTAGGGAAATTGGCTTCAACATTGCCCCCCCCCTCCTCCAAGGATTTTGACGAAATTACGCCACCATAGAGCACACACATTGCCCTTCATAATAAGTACGTTTTCGTTTCCATATTACCTGTTTCAACCACTGAGGATTAAATAAGCTGAATTAACCAGTCAGAAGATTGACATGGAAACCTAGTTTATACAGACTGTGAATTTAAATACTACTTTCAATTAAAGAATAATAGACAAGGTGTGCATATTGCTTGAAGTTGCGTTCCCGAAATGGATTAAAACATTAGCCCCTTTTCTAAACGATCAAAAAATTACACTGTCAATCTGTTGAAATAGCGGACGGTAAATGATAATGGTTTGTAGAAAATAAAGGTTCTTGAAGGTGTCTCTCATACGGAGTTTCTACCTTTGCAACTACTACTACTACTTCAAACATTGACAACTCACTGAAGTACTAAGCCACCTGGGGCCACCAAAGCTACAAAAAGTGCTCCCCTACCCACCTCTGTTCAGAGCTACACTCTGTACAGACGCCTGTGACGGTGGCATCATTTCAAAAAATGGGTTGGGGGGGGGGGGCTGGGGATAGGGACATCATTTATTTTTTAAATATTAGGGGGAAGATTTTTTGGAACTTTTCCGATTGAAATACTAAAAATAGGACATCTTTAAGAGAATATACAAAAAAAGAGAAGCATGTTTTGATATCTAGGGGTTTGGGGGAATTCTGGGGGTAATTCTACCCCCCCCCCCCCACCCAGTGTTTTCTCTACTGGCCTGTAACGCTCCTGTGTACTTGAATCAGTTCTTGTGATCTCTACCCCGTTGACCTGTTTTCACTATGGAAAAAACCTGTGTATTGATCATCTACTTTTTACACCTTTACAGCATCCATCATTTGTGTTAATAAGGCAACCTAGGTCATTGAAACTATCCACTTGGTTAATTTCTTTGGAACCAAAACTCACCTCACTCTGAGTCCTCAAAACTCCCCAAAATTAATTCATTTAAACAAGAAATTCAAATAATTTCCATTGTCTAAGTCAAGGAGAACTTTCCTCTATTACGCAGTTTTCTCCCATAGCCTTTGCTGTATTTTTTCGGACTAAGTCCGTCATAATAATTCATTTAAATTGGTAAAAAAACAAATTTCTTAGTTTCCTATTCCTCAGAGAACCAACAACTAAACTCGCTTCTTATGCCCGACTAACTCGCACAACTAACTCGCCTGATAACAACTAACTTGCTCTTATGCCCGACCATAGTAACATCTTTCGATAAAAAAGCCAAATTTTATGAATGATATAGCATTTCTCTTGATTTTACCGCCAGACTTGTATTTAAGACGCGGAAAATTAAAATTACAATGCATTTGTTTAAAAAGTTTGCACCAACACTAATTGTTGTTTATGTGCTCCCTACTAATGTTACGTCTTATTAACTTTCGTCAAATTCCTGTCAAAGATAGAAGAACTGCTGATCTGAGTTTCCATCTTTTCTAGTTTAAAAAATTATACCTTAAATCTCGACTCCAATTGGTCAGTCAAGATTTTATACTTGAAAGTTGAACAATGTTCAACTCGAGAAATTACGAACGGCGAACATAATTGTCACTGTAGTTTTGCGTAATTTTGATTTTATCGACAAGTTTGACTGTAATGTGGCCTGGACATTAAGTACCGTCTTTAAAGCTTTTCAATGTGCTGGATCAAATGTCTATTCATATTTTTTAAAACTCAAGCCTAAGAGGAAAATCAACCACTACTGATAATTCAAACCCTATTTGACAATCAAGCTTGAAAATTAAGCCATGTTATCCCTTCCCTTTCTTTAAATAGTGCTATTTTTCTCTTAGACCTTATTTACATCATCTCTTAGTCTATTTAACTTGATTATGTTAAGCAATATACTTCCTACTGAAATCAAGCTAATACTTCTACAATTACTACATGTATCTTTCTTATAAATAGATTTAATTAAAGTTCTCGAGAAATCTCTAGTTTCTATTTACCAGGAATCGTGTCCATGCTCAATATCTTATGTTATAACCACTATATTTCAAAAACTCATGCAGTATAATATCAGTACCTACATCCTTTTGCATTTGTTAGTCTTTTTAATTGCACCTCTGTCTACTCATTACTGAATTAATATTTGTCCACTTTTAAATCATCCAAATATTCTGACTATTTTCCTTGTAAATTGCATAACCCACACTCAAAATTTTAAGCCCATCGCTTCTTAACACTATCTTTATCAAGAATTTAAATCATTTCTATCTTGTATTAGGACTTGTCAAAACTGACTACTTCCTTTGAAATTATTAATATATTTAAATATTATATTACTATTATTTCGTCTAATTTCATCTTCCTTAGCAGTTCATTCAAAGCCTCTCTTTTCCCGTCTTCTTAATTCATAATGTAAGTGTTTATCCAATTTTCTTGAATTCCTCTTAATCTTATTAAATCTATCACTCAAATTTTTGTCCAAAAAATCTCTCTTCTACCAAACTTCGGAGTCACTAATATTCCTAGCTGACTTTCTATATTTTCTTCTGAAAAATCCTCTGCTGCTTCACAAATTGTTTTCTTAAAGTTACGCCGTTTATTTTCTACCTTGTCAAGATTCTAAACTCTCCAATTGCATATCCTACTGTTGTTTGAACATTTCTGTCAAATTCTTATCCTAAAGTCTATCAACCTCATCAAGACACCGTCCTGGCTGGGTGTCAGGAGCTTTCTGATTTAAGAAGTAAGTTTTTTAAGGTGATATACTTGAGTTTCTGGGGATCCTACAGACGACATTAAGAAGGACAAACATCCAGGTTTTTAGATATGCTAATGAAGTGGTAAAAAAAGTAGAATAGTAATTTTTTTTTGGGGGGGGATGATTATTATTTATGTTATTATCTGTGATGTGTATTATGGAATGCTGTATCGCATGACCGTGTTAGGTTTAAATGAAAAAAAAAGAATATATGCATGATATTGATGTTGTAAGGAAAGGAGAGTAATATAAGTTCGTGTTTTTTCGTTGTTGTTGTTTTTGCTGGGAGGGGAGAGTAGATTTGTGTTTCTATGTGTGATTTGAATTTTCCATACTCTGTTGTATGGCCTTGTTTGGCTTATAATAACTTTATCAATCTATCAAGTCACCGTATGCAAGAAAGATGTCTTACATTTTGAACTTTTTCCTGTCATAAAAATAAAAGTCAAGAATCTTAATATGGACAACAGTTTCTGAACAAATAAAAGTTCAATAGGGATCAATCCTTTTATTAGATAGTGAAAACAGTTGCAAATTCTCTGGATATTTTGGTCACATATACAGTGGCCATCTTCAGCAGATAAACTGAATATGGCTACCATATGTGATCGAAATATCCAGAGATTTTTTAACTCTTTTCACTGTCTAATAAAAGGACTTATCCCTATCGAACTTTTATTTGTTCGTCATAGAAAGGTAGTGTTGTCTTGAAAAATGCCGACAACCTTTGTGGTTACTAGAATAATCTAATTTTGAAGTAATAATTATTTTCTTATCTAAGCCTTAGGTGTTTGAGCTCCTTGAAAGTATTTTTCGGTTCGTCCTTGATGACATTATAGTGGAAATCCTTACAAGTATATGCCAGCATCTTGCCAAATTCTATTACCTGCCAAATTCTATTACCAAATTCTTTATTTCTAAAAACATTATTTAGTTCCACAAAGGTTTCAAATTCTGTGAAAACAAAGAATATTAGCATATATGCTATATTTTTTTTTACAAGAAATATTTTTTAGACAAGTTTGAAGTCGGAGAAAGCTGTTATGACATAGCTATTAATCAAGAGGCACAAGAAAGTGGAGTTTATTTAATACATCCACCAAACTTAATTCAAGGACCCTGGAAGGTTTACTGCGACATGGAATCAGAAGGAGGTGGATGGACTGTAAGCAATTTCAAATTTTCACTTTGTATCAGCCGCATGGTAACTAAAGCTCTTAAGCTCAAAATAAACATTTAAAGGAAATCCCCCCCCCCTAAAAAAAAACAAAAAACATAAGTTCTTTGAAAAGGTAAAATTTTAGAACCAACTTCTTCAATTATGAAACTTTAGTTTAAGAACGAAAAAATGTTTCCCAGAAGATTGGCGGTTTCTTGGTAAATATTTTGAGAAAGTACTATTTAAGACTGAAACCGGCCTTTCTAAATATTAAACTAAAAAATTAGTCTTTTCAAAGGAGCGACATTAAAACTTTGGACGAATATATATGCATATCTCAATTTTGGCGAAAAAAAATATGTATGAAACCTTATTTAGCCTCCTTGGAAAATTTCAAAAATTATATATTTTCTTCTTTTCTGCAGATGTGGGCATGATATCTCCGATGCGGGATTCCACCCTTCTTCATTGAATTTAGCAAATTTTCTCAGACTAATAATTCTTATGATCAACGTTAAAGCTGATGAATTTTACATATACAGAATAATCACGAATTAAAGATTCCATTCATGTATATATTGTAATCAAAACTTTTTTTTAAGATTTCGCTTCCATTGGCATGGATACTTCCCTTACAGTTTGTCGCAACAAAATGTTTAAGCCGGTTGTTTCACTTCCTGAACATAATATGCTTTGACCTTGAATAGTTGCGCCTAATACTGTCCTTAATCAATTTTTAAACGTTACTCGCTCCCTTTAAGATGTGGAAAAATTACTTTATTTATAGTAAAACTTTTTATTAATAGTTGACATCAAAAGCTATATTCAAGGTAAAGTTGGTCATCAGGAAAAAGCTGAAATTTTGATATATAACTTTTGAAATTATGCTGGGAAAAGTTTGCTTTTAGTATGTTTTTATACAGAGTGTATTCTTATTTTTATTATAGAGCGTTTTATTTTTCTATTCTTATCTCCTAATTCTTTCCCAAACCTTCTACGGCATAATTACCCTTTTTTCATTTGGGTAACTCCCTAGTTTTGCTTGCGGGTAATTTTCTGACACCTTACTATTATCGACTTACTAAATTGAGCACGCTCTATTCTTATACAATATGTGTGTATGCATAAACCCCAAACAGTGTCTGGGTCTGACAACCTCCTCATAATTCTCATTTTTATCTTCTGTTCACAACGCCCTTTTAATTTCCTTGTTTATAAGATCTACGGCTATGTCATATTCACTATTACCTTTGTAAAACAAAATACTCATAGTTTTCTTCTTAAATATTGAATTTCAGGATTGTTTTAAATTTAGTAGAAAGGCATAAAATTTTTCCAAAGAGAGTGTTTACGTAAAACAGAACTTCTACAAAGAAAGTAATCTTAGAAAAAAAATGGTGTGATTAGGTATTTTTTCGAATACCACACTGTCTTTCTATGAGCAACAAATTTGGGGCAACCCTTATAAAAATGAAAATGTTTAGTTATACACAGGTTTACTTCAGAAGAAATGGCTGCACGTGTAGGTGCAACCTAATAAAGAGCAAACTACGTTCCATTGTAGTAAAGTACATTTTTAAAGAAACTGTCTATTGAAAAAGTATTTCGCATATAACAGTTTTGGAAATAGCAAATTTTATCGGGTTTAGTCGAAAAGTATTCTAAGGTTACGAGACGTTTATTTTTAAGAATTAGAAAAAAATCAGCCTGAGAACCTCCAAAAATGAAGCCAAGTTGGTGTCAAAAGTATATCCCTTAAATTATCGTTGTGTTGAACCCTTAGCAGGAGGCTTACAGTTCTGAGGCAACAAGAAGAATCATATTTTTGCATCATAGTACTGATGTGTCGTCTTTTTTCTTTAATTTTTTTCCGAAGATGATCTTATAGAACTAGTGGTTGTAGAGTATCAGGAGAGGGTTCATTTACAACTGAAATGAAAGTATCCAATTCTCTTTTTAATTACCATATTTATTAAGAGTATTGTCTATTCTAGGTATTTCAGACAAGAGATGATGTGGAGCCCCACGAAAATTTTATGAGAGGGTGGGAAGATTATAAAGTCGGATTTGGGGACTTTGACCGAGAATTTTGGCTTGGAAATATTCTTCTATATGCTTTAACCAATGTGGATAATGAAACTAAGAATGAACTCATGATTGATCTAGAAGATTGGAGTGGAAATAAAAGATTTGCTCGGTATAGAGGGTTCAGAATTGGCTCTGAGAAAGATCTATATCGTCTTTATCATCATAACCTTTATTTTGGAAACGCAGGTAAGTCCGGTTTTATTAAAGGGCATTACTGATGACTTTATCTAAGGATGAAAATGATTAGCCCTGATAGAAAACGTAGCGAAAGGGACCAATGATTGTTGTAGTAAGTTGACCATTTTGTCTGATTCAAAGCGAATCAGACAAATTTATCTATCTAAAAGGGTAGATTTTTTTGAAATTATGCTAAATACGTATCTAAAAATGTGCCAACATACGTGCTTACCAGTGCACAAAAGAGGCTTTTACTTATTTTAGAAAAAAATTTACTGGCTGGAGAAAATAATATTTTGATTAATGTTTAAATAAACACAAATCGAGTCATCACCGATATAAAGACATTTTTTTTTTTGTATTATGGGACCTGAAATCTGGCTGCAGAAGTAAAATTTGACTCCTCTGCGAGCCTTGCTTTATTGTTACGTTTATTCTTAGCAATACTAGGAGTGACAAAAATATCAGTTATCAGAAACTGAAATAGGTATGAAATAACATCAAATATACCGTTGATTTCATTAAGTTTCGTCAATGTGTATAAACCTAAGGTGCGACAGAAAATAGCAATTTTTTGAATGAACGTGAACAACCGACGTTGCTCTATTAAACCCGTCTGAATGTATGATTATAAGCAAACTTCTATTTAGTCCTAATAGAACATTTAACTAACTAAGAAATTTTTTTTAGATACCTATAAAAAAGAACCAGTACCATATTCTTCCTAGTATAGAAAATTCTATTTATTTAAATGGCAGTTCTACTGGCAAATCGAATATTCGCTGAAATAAAGACATTGCTTTTGTTATTAGGGATGTGAAATACAGTTTGTGTTAGTAAATCCGATTCTTATTAGAGTCTAATGTTAGAATTGTGCTTAGTCAGAGCAGAACTATGAGTAAGAAAATGTCATTTACCAGAAACGAAATTAGCCATGATTCCACATCAAAAATAACCTATGACTTGACTGAGTTTCGCTTAGGTATTTGAACTAGGTTCAATGTGAAATTGATGAAATTAGGGTTCAGTGATGAAATCAAGTCGAATATACTCGTGATTTGATCAGGCTTTCTTGGGCTCTTTTGAGGTAGGTATAAGAAACCCCAAAAAGAATCAGATAGTGACTGAATTTGTACAAAATATCTTTATGACAATGTAAGTTGATTAGAAATATTTATTCTCAGTAAAATTTGGTTTTCTTTACCCGATGCAGTGTTCATTTGGATCTAATATTGGAGTAGCAGTTAACTAATTTTGAGAACCAAAGGCAGCTAAAGTTTGGAATGCTGATTCTGATACCCTAGGAAATTTAATAAATGAAATAGATGGCAGGGTAGTAGTTTTCTATATACAAGCAGCTCCCTGTGCTTTTTTGAAAGCTATATCAGTTGATATATTTTCAAATGATTTCTTGTTTCTGGGGCGAGGGTAGGGAGGCTATTTCCCATGGCGGCACCGATGGGCTGGATGATGAAACACAATATTAACCGACCCAATATATGTTTTTCCCTCCTTTTTGTGGGAGGCTTTTCTTATTATGAGTTTTATGTTTGTAGCAGAAGATTTTTCGTCTGTTATCACTTACTTTTGACTTGATTCTTCTATGGTCGCTTTTATTTGACTCAATTTATGTTTATGTTTTATATATTATATTTCTATGTCGTTTGACCTCGAATGCAAATTCAGCTTTATTAGCTTGTGATAATTGTTTATCAATAATGTGTTATAGTATCTTAAGCGACTGTTTTTCATATTATCGTGAATGTTCATTATGCTGTCTTTTTTTATACTATCCCTTGACTCATAGAAGTTTTACTCATAACGATTTGTATGTTTGTAACCAGCTCAAGGTTTTGGACAAATGACTTTTCCTATAAATTTTTTACCAGTGAGTCTTGTTCATAGCACCAAAAATATTCGTTTAGGAAAGTGTCTAGCAGAAAACATTTTTGAAACTGCTTCCACAATGTACGTCAAAGGTACTTCCTGCATTGTTGAATGATTTTCAGTCAACTGTTCACCGACAACCCTCACAGGAAAACTTACGCCCCCCAAAACACATCCTTTTTACTTTTTCCTCAGATATGTAGTGGAAATAGCATTGTCTGTTTGTACGATAGTTGGAGATCTTAGGGATAAAAACCGCTGAACTTTGATATTCCAGAGTAGATAGAATTTTTGGTTTCCATATTGGCGATAAGAATGAGATTTCACCAAAGTTTTACTTCTGCTCAATGTGAAAAACCCTTACATCCCCCCCCCTCTAGTAAGCTCACTGTATGCGGGCCTTTAATTTCAAGAAGTACCTTCCACTCCCCCTCCTCTCCTCTAAAAAAAAATACTACGTGCGTTCCTTTATGCGGCTGCTTTATTTTGACTTTCTTCTCCTTCTTCCTGTTTGATTAGCTGGGGATACTAATACATAAAAATGTAATCTTGGGCCATGCGGCAGCTGAGATTGAACTCCGGGCTCCCTATTACCAATCAGATCTCATTCTCATTATGCTGCCATAGGGCTTGTATGAAAATGTTTCAGCTTTATTAAATCACATCAATACATTTTCAGTATGTTTTAGTAAGATCAGGAAATATATTTTTTGACAATATTAGGTTCTGATAATTTATTATATTTTATGGATAATTGATTTTGCAAATGGATTTTAAGAAAGTCAGAGCCCTAATGGGTGCTGATGAATAGTATCTCCAACCCTGGAACGGAATTCCCAGGTATTCTTTTAATTTCTAAGCATCCCGTGATCCTTGAAAAATCATTGCAGTCTCTATTGGAAATCTTATATATTTTTCCAAATTTTCTGTCTTTTTTTTAAGGGACAGAGAAATCTTTATCTAAAAAGCTGAAACATTACCGAAATAAACAACCAATAAGCCTAAAGGCCGGGATCGTTCTCGCTTTAATACATGGTAATAAAAATAAACATCAGATGAAGAAAGGGCAATGTATAAACATTAAATAAGATCTCATGGTATTTTTATGTAGTGCTTTAAATGTTCCAAAATAGATCTTTTATGCACTAATCGTGGCTAAGGCATTGAGTTTTAGGAACAAGCTATATTGCTAAAGAAAAAAAGTTACGTTAATTTGTTGCTTTTGGGGAGACTTCTGATTTTTTCTTACCTATTATTTCAGCTGCCATTTAATTATGGCAGGTGTGCAACTATGGTCATAGTAAAAGAAACTTAAAGTGCTGAAACCTGTGAAACCTTATGGTTGCCCTCCAAAGACACATATTCGATAATATGCTGTCATTTACTTGTTCTTATTTTATTTATTTATATGAACTTTTTCTGTTTGTTAGTTTCACCTACTAATCAGAACCTGGTCTGCTATTCTGCGGATAATTTGTCTATTTTGGCTTTATTAAAACTCTGTATGGATGTAAATGTACGCGCAAAAATTGAAGTGGAGTTTTGAAACCTGTCTGTAATTTTAAATTGGTAAAAAATCTGGAAATCTAGGTTTCACCTGGTTGGTTCTTCTGTGGGAAATTTTTAGCCTACAACAAGAAAGAAATGTATGTGGCTCATAAGATCTTACCTTTACTATCGTTAAGTGTAAGCTCTCATGTCAGTTTCTAATAGACATTACTACTTTTACTACTACTGCTAACAACCTACTGCAGTACCAAGCCGCTTGAGGTCAATACGGCTACGCACGCTCCTCCTCCAACCCAATCTATTCAAAGCCTCCCTCTTTACACCCTCCCAAGAAATGATATTAATAATATTAAAATTTAGGTGATTCACTCTACAGTCATAACGGCTTGCCTTTTAGCACTTTCGACACAGACAATGACAGACGTGAAGGAACCTTTCAAGAAAGAAGTTGTTCTCGGTTGTACAAGGTACTTTGCTTCCTATTTACAATCGATCATCGTTAATCATACCAGTGATGAAATTAATTCTGATAATGATAATTTTTATCATATTAGCAATCTAAAAATTTCCAATATTTATTCTTTTCTAAAATATCCTGATAACTGGTAGCGATTATTATCGCAGCTGATACATTCACACTTTGTTGGTCGTCAAAACGACAAAAACATGCGTCCATAAGACTTATGAATACGATTATTAAATTATTTTTAAGGTGAGGGGGGGGGGGGGGATTCCATTGACTTGACTTTAATTCTCAAAACACGTTTTACGTATTTCCATTGGGGTTTTTCTGTCTGTAATTTCTGATTTTTGCGAGAATAATATTTGTCATTAATTTTTCCTTGGCTGATTTATTGCTAAAACCTCCTTTCAATGAAAAAAGAACCTTCAATGGTAAAAGAATTTGCATGCATTATCCCTTAAGAAACCTAGTTTCTCCATTAACTAAGTATGTAGGCATAAACCACATTATGCTTTTTTATATTCTGGGGCCAGGATTTCTCCCCTGTTTGGTGAAATTTTTTAATGTGACAACACTTCTTCCGCTTATTGAAAGTTATTGTTGTCACGCCCAAAGGTGGTATTTAAGATTTTCGTGCTTAGACATAATTTTCAAAACTGTTTGCTGAGCTAGCTTCAAAGGGAGAATTAGCAGAAGAATGGTAACCAGGAGGATCAAAATGTGGTTGAACGTATATTGCCTTGAAGATCCTGCTCTTGAAACGAGACCAGAAAATTCTTTTTGGCAAGTATCTGAGCAGCGTTAAAGTGTTTCCTTTGACCTGAACCTTAGGCGTGCCAGTGACCATTTTTCTTTTTTGTGTTAATTGTATTCTATTTAAATTCTTTTGTAGTTTTATTAGCCAGCTCCCCTAGGAAATTCTTTATTTTGAAGCTCTTGAGTATTGGTTAGCCCTTTTGTTTGTGTTTTGTTATTTTATCTGTCCACTTATTATTTGCCTACTTTTATATTTACGGAGGCATACATCCACAACGCTTTGGGGTATGAAAAATTATGCCATTATCTTATTCATGATATAATATTTTACAATTTAACTCGTCTTCCTAGTATAAAATACAATTATCAACCCTAGTCATAAGCTTCAATTTGCTATCTAACAGAGACGTTTACTTTAACAGATTTTGAAAGTAATGTAACTCAGATGGTAATTAAGATACACGTTGTCTTTCAGAATATGGGGCGGGGCCTAAGATCTTCAAATCGAAACAATATTTCACTTTTCTGCATTGGCAGACTTGTGCCAATGTCTGTTATAGACCTTAGTCTCGGAGATTTTTTTTTTTTTTCCTTTAGAGTTGTTTCAAAAACAGAACGTTCGCAGGAAATTTGGGGACCATTTTATTTTAAAAAAAGGCTTCAATGGAGGCAATGCCATTGCCCAATTTTTGTAAAAGAAAGGTCGTTTACAACTTGGTATTTTGTTGGAATTTAGATTATTTCAAACATCTTTAAAGACGTTTGACATCGATTAAAGAACAAAAGGTTCAGGTTCAGGTTCATACATTTTTATTAACAAAAAAACAACTCAATGTGACAACAAGTCGCACTAAAGCACTAAAAACCTGAATATCCTCACATTTTTGTATGGTATGTTTAACACAATGAACTAAATACAGCCAAAGTTTCATTAACTCCTGACCCAAATATAAAAATAATGTTTATCGTGTTTTTTGTCGTCCTTTCAAGACTTTGTAAATAATACTATAGGTTGGAGGGGGGGGGGCGAGATAACTAGCACATAAGCATGAGCTCTTCTTCCCAGAACATTTATAATGCTTATAGAATTGAAATATCTATTGTAATACTGTGCTTATATGTGATTTTTAGAACATTCTTCAAAGCAGACAAATATTCTTTAAAATACCACTAAAATAGGCGAACATATTTAGTCTATATACAAAGTACCCTATCGTATCTCCTGAAGCCTGACATTTAGAGTTCTTCTTACAAACCTGTATAATATCTTTATACAAATGGGGTTCAATACGAAAGAAATCATTGGATAGAAATCTTTAATATCTTACGAAAAGGTGCTTTGGTCTGGAGTAGCAAATAGTTTAATCATTATTTATTTCACCTCTGTCTTGTTCTGAAACCATTAGTTTTGTTTTATCGCCTCAAAGAAATTCTGCAATTTTGCTCACTGATTTCCTGCTTTTCAGGGTGCGTGGTGGTATGGAAACTGCCACGACTCCAATTTAAACGGCTGGTATTTGGGTGGATCCCATCGATCATTTGCAGATGGCGTTAACTGGTACACATGGACAGGTTATCATTATTCGTTAAAAAAAACAAGAATGAAATTTCGTCCACAGACGCGTGGTCCTATTAGTATTGGTAAAGATACATATATCATCGCTGGAAAAAGTGTACGTTCCATGAAAAACAGTTTAGAAATGATTGATGCACCGGAATTGAATTACGATGGAAATACTTTAACAAAGCCATGAATTTTTGATAGCGCGGGAACACAAAATTGTGAATTTTACCAAGCTTCAGCAACTTAGGTCGTCTTTCTTAAATCTGAGATGTTATTTGTCGGGATTAATGATCCCTGATCTATAATTTTATTAGAGGCATCTCAATACTGTTTGTTGCTAACAGTTTTCAAATACAGCTTTTAGTTCGGCTCCAAAAACCCAAATTTGAAATCAAAATTTGTTGTTGCCTTTTTTAATACATATAGAATTTGATGTAAAATTAAAAAAAGGCCTAACTGTAAACAAACCTTTGGACTATATTTGAAGATTGAATCGGTATGCAAAAAAAGTAAAGGCCTAATTTTAAAGGGCTAACAAAATAAAGAGCAAAAAGGGCAACAATAAAAAGCACGGGGCAAATTTAAAGTAAAGAGCTAACAGTTTTTAACAGCAGCTTTTTTTTGCCTCCAAAAACCCAAATTTTTTTATCAAAATTTGTTGTTAAATCTTGTAACATATACAGTTTGATGTAAAATAAAAAAAGGCCTAACTGTAAATAAAATTTTGGACTATATTTGAAGACTGAATCGATATGCAACAATAAAAAGTAAAGGGCAAATTTAAAGGGCTAAAAATATAAGGGCAACAATAAAAAGTACAGGGCAAATTTAAAGTAAACGGCTGATAGTTTTTAACAGCAGCTTTTTGTTTGCCTCCAAAAACCCAAATTTCTAAATCAAAACTTGGGGTTAAATTTTGTAATACATATATAGTTCGATGTAAATTTATTAAAAAAAAGGTCTAACTGTAAACAAATCTTTAGTATTGGGCCGTTTTTTAACCCAAAGATTTCAACAAATCTTTAGGCTGCATTCGAAGACTAAAAAGATATGCAACAATAAAACGTAAAGGACAAACTTACTTCGAAATTATTAGGTAGATGAATAAAACTACATTATTTTTTTTTTAATTGAAACATACAAATTTTCAGTCATCCATACTTTATCTCTTGAAATTCAAAATGACCAGTAACCTAAGATTTTATCTGTTAGCAATATTACCAATTCATCAGCTGATTTCTGGCGGTGCTTGGAGACCAACAAAATAGTAAATATGCGCTAAGAGTCAATGCCCACTTTTTCTCATTAGCGAGCTTTAGGGGCTAATTTTGCCTTTTTTAACTCCAAAAATTCTAGCAGTTGACAATAATATTTTAGTATCTATCGCCTAAATATTTTTATGGCGAAAAAGATGAAATAATTTTCTATAAATCTTTGCTAATTTGGGTCTTATATTTATTGTATCAATCTGTTGGTCAAAATTACTTGCAGTAATTTTATTTAAGTTGTAGAATAACGGCCTAGACAATGATTGTATAGTTCCAAAAATCGATCTCAATCAATTCCATTTACTAATACACAGTGAGATAAATTCCTATTACCGTACTTATGAATTAGTTATTTTTACGAAGTGTAGAAAACCCTTCAGTACACGTTTTTTCTTAACTTTTAATTAATTCATCTTCCTAACAGTAGCACATTCCTTGGCTTTTTAGTCAACCTCGAATGTAAATTCTGAGATGTCTTGGACAATTTACGGTTTCCTTATACCTTGCTAAGCTACCAGTAAGGTAAATCCTGGTTCAGCTAAGAATCAGCCAGTAACATAGATGTGGTAATAGTTCAAAAATTTAATTAGTTGAACGATTTTGCTCATTGTATTTAAAATATATTTATTTTTGTATTATTGTTTATTCTATTAAAATATTTGCGTAAAATTTTAATGTATATTTAGAATAGCTTCCAAGGGGATCTGGCTCCGGAATCTATAAATGCCTTTTTCATATTTTGAAGGTTCGTTGCGGATATCGAGTAAACCACTGTGGCAACATTTATACAGGTCGCAAAAATAGGAAATAGAATCGGATGTTGCAATGAGGCCAGACAACGCGCAAAAGAAGTATTATTGGTTTTCTTGAAACTGTTTTGTTTTAAAATTGTTTTTTTCTTTCCCTAGAGACATAAAAGAGCAAGTCAAAAATAGAACATAATCATCCAAAGTAAAAAAAAGCTATGCCAGCAGGGCTGTATCAAGGATTTTTGTTGGAGGGGGATTTATTTCTTCGGGGATCACAAAAAAACTTTTAAAAATGCATCAAGAATGTATTGAAATGCATTTTTGTTACGTTTTTACGAGTCCGGCAAACATATCGGAGGCTATGTAGGGCTATGTATTACAAACAAAGTATGGAAATTTAAGCAAGTAGAAACAAAAGACTATGCAATGCTTATCACGGTTACCTTCCTTAGGGACAACCTATTAAAGACCCAACACTAGCTCTTAATAACCGAAAATCTAAAAACGCCTTTTGAAAAAACTATCATGTAAGGGGAATTGTCATTTCAAGCTGACTCAGGAACGGTAGGACTCAGGAATGGAACGGTGCCATAGGTTAATCTTAATGATAAAAGTCTATTGCGAAAACAAAACTATGAGAATTTCAAAATATAGCCCCACAAAACCATGTCGGATCGGAATCAAAACTGAAGGACTGGGATCTTTGTAGTCGAAATCCTGATTTAGGAGAATTACAGCCCCCAATTTTGAGTAATAAAGAAAATACATTTTTCACATCTTCTCCTTTGTTTTTTTTTAATCACCGCTAGTATGGCGCTGAGACGTTTTATAAAGGTTTTTAAAAACCCATTTGAACGTAAATTGCTATTTCTATGTGATTTTTGTAAGTAGCAAAACTTAATATCAAAAACAAAAAATAAATTTCGGCAAAGACTGCATTTTTATATACAAGATGATATAAAACACTTATGACGTCGTATACCGTATTTTCTTTAAAGAGTGGCTTAGACAAAAGTGATGACAACATGGTTTGTTCTATACTAGGACTTGCTGAGAAAAAGTGGATAGCTTTATCGTGTGTGTGATATTCAACCGAAGTACCTACGTTTTGTGCTAAGGCAGGACTTAGCTCGCATTTCTACCGGATCAGGAGTTAGTTCGTATTCACGGTAGATTAGGAGGGGGGATGGATAGTCACAGACTCAATTTTCTGTATCGAACCATAAAAAATTCCATTCCTTGAGTGATTGCAGTTTCAACAGTGTTTAGCGACTAGGATTAGCCTTAATGGTGGCGATAACATCGCCCTGTCCAACACGTTTGAATTCAAGGATAGGGGGCATGCGTCGACATTGAATCGGAGCATAGGAAAATACGACGACAATGCAAAGAGAGATAGGGATATACGATGTCATTGCATTGGAACATTCATCATGTCCTTTTTTGGTACTTACTGTGGGATTTCCTATGTAACCCCACTTTTTGTAAGGTAAACTGCTATGTGGCATGCTGCGATAAGAAATATGTGGCATATTGATACAAGGGATATGGGGCATACTGCGACATTGTATGGGATCTTTCTCACGACACTGTATGTGACCTTTCTCATGACATTGTGATATTTTCTCAAACTCTTTGTCTTGTATGTAAATATATGTGTCCCATTAACCTTAGGGGCAACCCTTTAACCTAAATCTAGGCCCACGCCACGATTTCAAGGCATTATTTCACGCTGGGAGAGAAACCACTCAAAGCATTTAGAAACATTTACTGCTACCAGATGTTCTATTTTTAGAATTCCGGGACAGCATGATAGCAAAATGTTATATATCCTGACTAAGAAAATTTAGTGTCTTACGAACTGTTGAAAGCTACACATGAAAAATAAATGACCTTATCGATGAATTTTATCGTGAGCCCGACAATATTTTTTTTATAGTTCTTAGGAAT
>JAQQPU010003477.1:0-13580 GCA_029168905.1 Artemia sp. Kazakhstan ARC1039 | reverse complement strand
CCCCCCCCCCCCCCCAGAGAAAAAGGGGCAATACTCAGACCGTAATTTAGGCAACTCAGCTATTGTTATGCCTACAACCTCCTACCCAGATACAGAAGCCCTTTCAAGCAATTTATTAGACAGTTTTTATGCCTCATCAACCTCCAACCTAGATACGGGCACCCTTTCAAGCAATGACCCTTCAACCTCTAACCCACCTATAGACAATAACGCAGAATTTGGCTTTTTAATCAACAAAGAATTGGGAAAATTATGGATTCATATCGAAGCCTTCAACCAGTGACTCTTTAACAGAAAATTCCATCCTCGCTACGAGTTCCCCCAGAAAAGTTTTTGCTTATGATTCCACCTGAAAAAATACTCCTTTGCAGACTTTCATTTGAAGATAGACTTGTTTCTTATGTAATTTCTGATCGTTTTTAGGTCATGGCTGAATCCCCCCTGTGTAGAAAATTTTTCCCAGAAATCCCCCCCCCAATGAAAAGTTTATCCCTCGAAAAATTTCCCAATGGGAAATTTCTCCTGGAAATAATTCCCCCATGAAGAACTTCTCCCTTGAGAAATCCCCCACTCACGTAAAAATCCCCCAGAGAATTCCAACTCCGCTGAAAATGTCCCCCGGACAATTCCCCCAGAGCCTCCCTACATGTCAAATGAGGTCACCAACGAGAAAGTAAGACTAATAAAATGAATTTCGTATATGAATTCTGGCAAAGTCCCCCGTGTAAAATTTCCCCTGGAAAGTTCATCCTTCGAAACTTCCATCCTGATGGAAAATTTTCCACGTAGAATTTTCATCCCCAGAAAATACCCTCTGAAAAATGTCCGTATACTCCCCAATGACAAATATCCTATGAAAACAATTGGCCAATTTCCTAACTTGCGGCCATTCCTCTCGGACTCTATGGAGTCATGTCATCCCCAAAGATATAGTTACAGGGGCTTTACACTAAATGAATAAGCAGTCCATCTCAAAATTTTGGTCAGACAACTTTGGGGAAAAAAGAGGTTGGGATGGGGGCTAGTTGCCCTCCAATTTTTTCGTCATTTAAAAAGGGAATTACAACTTATAATTTTCTTTGAAGTAAGCCCTCTCCTAATCTCCCAGGAGTATTGGTTGGATACGATCACTCATGAGAAGAACAAATACAAAAAAATAAAAAAATAAATTCGCCTCCGTGATCTTTTATCTGGCAAAAAATACAAAATTCCACATTTTTAAAGATGGGAGCTGTATAACCCTATAGTAGGGTTCTCTGATACGCTGAATTTGGTGGTGCAATTTTCAATAAGATTCATTAAATTTTGGGGAATGTTCCCCCTCTTTTTTTTAAATCAGGAAAAATTTTCTTATATGCCAAACTTTTGATGGGTAACATTAAATTCAACAAATTTTAAATATTTAGCATCTGCATAAAAAGCCAATTCTTTTGATGTATCTATTGTTATCAGAATTATGGTTCTTAGAGTTTTGGTTACGTTTGGGTCATATCGCTCCCTACTTACAGTTCGTTACCACGAACTGTTTGATAAATATGTTAATGCGGGGTTGTGGAATCTGTATGGTAGACCAAGAGGACAAAAAACGTTCTTTGATAAAAAATCGATATAAATCTGCAAAATTGTTACGGTTTTCCGTAAAAGGTAGTATATGGAAATTAAGGGTACCTGAGGACAATACCATTTTTTATCTAGGCTATTGGGTCAGGGTCACAACCAGTTCCGATTTACTTCATAAGGATTCAGAGCTCCAGATCAAGACCTCCAAGTTGGATTCTACAACTAAATGTTTTCCAGAGAAACTGCCTACGGATTGTTCCGGGTACCCGGCTGACTAACCGATTTTCCCAAGTCAAGTAAAAATGACCAGGTGAAAACTAAAAAATGTGTCAAGTAAGTTCTTGGTTGATTTCGTAATTTTCTTCAATAGAATTAATAGAAAATTAGTGATTTATGAGCTATTTTATTGATTTTTTTTTTGTTTAGGCAATATAAAAAATCACTACAGATTTTTTAATATTTCAAACAGTAGGCTGTATGAAAAATGTGGTGCAACACCGCTTTCAAGGACTATAATGAAAGAAAGGTTGAGATGGCTAGAGAACGCTCTGCGGATGAAGGATGACAGATTGCCAAAGATTGTCCTTTTCGGACAACCGTCTTGGGCTCAGGTCGTTAAAATCAGGTCGTCCTTGTCTGTAGTGGGAGAATGTCATAAAGGAAGATTTAAAGGAAATAGGGGCTTCCTAGGAGGGGGTAAAGAGGGAGGCTTTGAATAGATTGGGATGGAAGAGGAGCGTGTGTAGCTGCTTTGGCCTCTGGCAGCTTGGTACTGCGGTGAGTTTTTAGTAGTAGTAGTAGTAATGATAAAGTAAGAAAAAGGGTTTCTTAATTATAATGCATCAATTGTTTGGCAGAAAAAAAAATCTAGAACTTGTTGGTTTTTCCTAATGAGCTTGAGCATAGGAAAATATAATAATTAAAGAACCAATTTTGGAATGGACTCATTCAGCTTGGCATCTAAGGAATATTTAACTCCTGACTCGTGAAGAAGCTTAATTTTCTATTTTTTGGTATTAATCCTTAATTTTAAGGAATACCGGGAGAATAGCCTTGTGAGTGTGAGAAGTTGTCCTGTGATGCTATAATTTTGTAAAAAAAAAACAAAACAGAAAGTGGGATTTTCTAGGTTAGCTTTTTAACAACTTATTAAAAGTATTATTTGGCAAAACTAAAATACATTCTATTTGGATTTTCCGAAATGACACTATAAAAAAGAAAGAAAAAAAAGATCCAGTTTAAGATATTTTCCAAACTAGACCTCATAAATTAGTTTCGAACGGTTTATGAAGATGTGCAAAAAATAAATTATGGCAACATTAAAGGAAAAAAAAAATGGAAAAAGCTTACAAATCACTTTTAACAGTTTCAGCTTACTAATTGAATCCGAGGTTGAAAGAACTAGAGCGAAAATTATAATTTCGCTTTAAAGCCACAGCTACAAGAGTATCTCTTTGTGCGTGACATTAAAAAAATACATAAATAAAAACAAATTAGAATTACTGTTCAAAGAAATATAAAGAATCTTAAATTCCTAGACTAATAAAAAAATAAATTTTATATATAAAGGGAAAACCTTTTTCATGGATCGACAAGAAGCGTGGTCTACCAATAGCAAGAAAGACAATATTAAGACTTGTTGAAACTTCTTGTGCGATATGAGCTGTATTCCTTTCCAGAAAAGGATTTAATATCTAACTGCAGAGATCACAGGGACTACCAAGAAAAATATTGTGACTCAAGAACATTATCATTCTTTTTATTGGCTTAAATTTTTACGCATGTAGACAGGAGGACGAATTATGGTTTTGAAAATAAAGCTTTCTATAAAAATTTATGTGCCTCCAGGGCATAACTTACAGCTCTTACCCTGAGGGCTGGGGGGGGAGGGTTATCATCATCCTCAAAGACCCAATTTCCAGGACTTTAAACTACGGCGAACAAAATGATTTACTGAAAATTTTGACTGGATGTGTTTCGGGAAACGGTGGGCGTGAGAGGGGGGTTAGTTGCCCTTCAATCACTTTCGACTATTATAAAGGACACTAGCCATTTCGATTTCCAATTGAATGAGCCCTTTTTGAAGTTTCTACAACAACGCTTTCTATAAAAACCTTATAAGCCCCCAGGTCATAACTTGCAACCCTTACCCTGAGGGCTGTGTGAGAGGGGGGTTCATCCTCAAATACCTAATTTCCAGAACTTTCTGTTACAATTCTTGCCCTGGCTATCTGAAACAAAATGGCTATCTCAAAATTTGGAATTGGATGTGTTTGGGGATATGGCGGGCGTGAGAAGGGGGTTAGTTACCTTTCAATCACTTTTGAATATCAAAAAGGCCACTAGCCCTCTCAATTTCTAATCAAATGAATATTATTTGAAGTTTCTACGACAAAACTTCTTATAAAAGCCTTATATGCCCCAAGGGCACAACTTACAACGCTTCTCCCGAGGGTTGTGGGGGGGTTGTCATCCTCAAAAATCCAATTTCGAGAACTTTAAACTACGTTGAACAAAATGATTAACTCAAAATTTTGATTGGAGGTGTTTGGAGAAATGGTGGGCGTGAGAAGGGGGCTAGTTGCCCTTCAATCACATTTGACTATTATAAAGGGCACTAGCCCTTTCAATTTCCAATCGAATGAGCCGTTTTTGAAGTTTCTACAACAATGCTTTCTATAAAAACCTTATAAGCCCCCAGGGCATAAATTGTAACCCTTACCCTGAGGACGGTGGGAGAGGGGGTTTGTCCCCAAATACCTAATTTCCAGAACTTTCTCTTACAATTCTTGCCCTGTGGGTATTGAGGGGGGGGGGCGGGGGTTGTCATCCTCAAAGATATAATTTCTAGAACTTTAAGCTAAGTTGAAATAAATGGATAATTTAAAATTTTGCTTGGATATGTTTGGGGAAATGATGGGCGTGAGAGGGGGATTAGTTGCCCTCCAATCACTTTCGACCAATACAAAGGGCACTGGCCCTTTCAATTTCCAATCGAATGAGCTCTTTTAGAAGTTTCTAGAACGACGCTTTTATAACGAACCTTATATACCCCAGGGAATATCTTAAAACCCTTGCCCTGGGGGGTGTGGAGGGTTGTCATCCTCAAAGACATAATTTCTAGAACTTTCAACTACGTTGAATAAAATGGCTATTTCAAAATTTTGATTGGATGTTTTCGGGGAAATGGTGGGCTTGAGAGTGGGATTAGTTGCCCTTCAATCACTTTCGACTATTAAAAAGGGCACTAGCCCTTTCAATTTCCAATCGAATGAGTTCTTTTTGAAGTTTCTACAACAATACTTTCTACGAAAAAAAGCTTTTATGTCTCCAGGGCATAAGTTGCAACCCTTACCCAGAGGGCTGCGTGAGGGAGGAAGGGCATCCTCAAAGACCTAATCTCTAGAACTTTCTTTGCACGATATCTTTTTGAACTTTGTGCAACCACGCTTTCTATAAAAAAAAACCTTTTATGCCCCCAGTGCATAACTGACAACCCTGGCCCTGAAGGCTGTGTGTGTGTTTCGGGGGGGGGGGCATCCTCAAAGACCTAATATCCAGAACCTTCTTTGAATGAGCTCTCTTTTAAGTTTCTACAACAACGTTATCTATAAAAACCTTATATGCCCCCAGGGCCTAACTTACAACCCTTGCCCTAAGGGATGGGGGGGGGGGGGGGGGTTGTCTTCCTCAAACATATAATTTCCAGAACTTTCAACTATGTTGAACAAAACAAAATGGGCTATTTCAAAATTTTCATTGGATGTTTTTGGGGAATTGTTGGACGTGAGAGGGGGGCTAGTTGTTCTCCAATAACTTTCAAATATTTAAAAGGGCACTGTTGCTTTGAATTTCCAATCGAATGAGCCCTTTTGGGAGTTTTTACGACAACACTTTCTATAAAGATCGTATTTGCTCCCATTGCATAACTTACAACCCTTGCCCTGAGGGCTTTGGGGGTGGGGGTGGGGGTGGCATCCTGAAAGATCTAATTTCCATAGCTTTCAACTACGTTGAACAAAATGTCTATCTCAAAACTTTGATTGGATGTATTGGGGAAATTGTGGGCGTGAGAGGGGGGTTAGTTGTCCTTAAATCATTTTTAACTATTAAAAAGGGCCCTAGCCCTTTGAATTTCTAGTCAAATAAGCCCTTTTTGAAATTTCTATGACAACGCTTTCTATAAGAACCTCATATATCCCCAGGGCGTAACTTACAACCCTTACCCTGAGGACTATGGGAGGTAGGTCCTCCTCAAAGACATAATTTCCAGATCTTTCACCTACGTTGAGCAAAATGGCTACCCCAAAATTTTGATTGGATGTGTTTGGGGAAATGATGGTTGTGGAAGGGTTGTTAGTTGCCATCCAATCACTTTCGGCTATTAAAAAGGGCACAAGCCCTTCCAATTTTCAATCGAATGAGCTCTTTTCGAATTTTCTATGAAGTTTATACGAAGTGCCCTGGTCTAAAAGAAACAAACAAACCAAAAAAAAATTAAATAAATAAATAATACATTTGGCCTACTTCGTTCTTAACCAATTTAGCCTCAATAATTAAATGATAAAATTATATTTTATAGGCAGCGCAATAGCGCTGCGTAAGTAAAGAACGATGTTGGCACAACCTATTATTTTTTTTCCATACCCGGGCACTTCGTATCGAAAGAGTTGTCGTAGAAACTTCGAAAAGGGCTCATTCGATTGGAAATTGAAGTGGCTAGTGCCCTTTTTAATAGTCGAAAGTGACTAGAGGGCAACCAGCTCCCCCCCCCCCCACGCCCATAATTCCCCCAAACACATCGAATCAAAACTTTGAGATAGGCATTTTGTTCAGCGTAGTTGATTTCCAGATAGAAAATATATTTATGAGGTGTATACTCTCCCATAACCTTCGGGGCAAGGGTTTTAAGTTATGCCCTGAGGGCATATAGAATGATGTTGGCACAATGTATTATTCATTATTTTTTTTATTTTAGAGAAGGGCATTTCGTATCGAAGAAGTTGTCGTAGAAACTTCGAAAAGGGCTCATTCAATTGGAAATTGGAGTGGCTTGGGCCCTTTCTAATAGTCGAAAGTGATTGGAGGGCAACTAACACCCCTTCCACGCCCAGCATTTCCCGAAGCACATCCAATAAAAATTTTGAGATAGCCATTTTGTTCAGTGTAGTTGATTTCCAGATATTAAATTATGTTTTTGAGGAAGACACTCCCCCACAGCCTTCAGAGCAAGGGTTGTAAGTTATGCCCTGGGGTCATACAAAGTTTTTATAGAAGGCGTTTTCGTAGAAACTTCAGAAAAGGCTCATTCGATGGTAAATTCAAAGGGCTAGTGCTCTTTTTAAGAGTCGAAAATGATTGGAGGGCAACTAGCCCCCCCCCTCCACGCCCATTGTACCCCAAACACATCTAATCAAAATTGTGCGATAGCAAATTTGTTCAGTGTAGTTGATTTCCAGATAGCAAATATGTTTTTGAGGAGGACACTCCCCCATAAGCCTCGGGGCAAGGGTTTTAAGTTATTCCCTGAGGGCATATAAGATCGATGCTGGCTCAATGTATTATTTATTATTTTTTCCTTTAGAGCAGGGCACTTCGTATCGAAGAATTGGTCATAGAAACTTCGAAAAGGGCTCATTCAATTGGAAATTGTAGTGGTTTGGGCCCTTTTTTTATAGTCCAAAGTGATCGGAAGGCAACTAACATCCCTTCCGCACCCACCATTTCCCGAAACACACCCAATTAAAGTTTTAAATAACCATTTTGTTTAGCGTAGTTGATTTCCAGTTATAAATTATGTTTTTGAGGAGGACACTCCCCCATAGCCTTCCGGGCAAGGGTTGTAAGTTATGCCCTGGAAGCATATAAAGTTTTTACAGAAGGAGTTGTGGTAGAAACTTCAAAAAAGGCTCATTCGATTGGAAATTCAAAGGGCAACCCTTTTAATAGTCGGAACGGATTGGATGACAACTAGCCCCCCACGCCCATCATAGGCAATATGTTTTTGAGGAGGACGCTCCCCCACAACCCTTGGGGCAAGGGTTTTAATTTATTCCCTGAGGGCATATAAGATCGATGCTGGCACAATGTATTATTTATTTTTTTTCCTTTAGAGTAGGGCCCTTCGTATCGAAGAAGTTGTCGTAGAAACTTCGAAAAGGGCTCATTCAATTCGATATTGGAGTGACTTGTGCCATTTTTAATAGTCAAAAGTGATTGGAAGGCAACTAACACCACTTCCACGCCCACCATTTCCCGAAACACATCCAATCAAAATTTTAAGATAGCTAATTTGCCCTTTTTGTTTAAAAACAAAATGTTGGCTTAAGATTAAATCAAAATGCACTGTGTTAATGCTAATTCCCAATAGGGCAGCTCAGCAGTATCCCAATAACGACTGAGGGTATTATGTTCAAACTTTCGGGGCTACTTCTGCTCTTAAAATTTAACCAAATCAAAATAGCGTAAGTGTATCCAAGCTATCAGAGAAAGTAAACAGATTTTTTTTTGCGAATGGTATCAAGTTTTCTATTTCAGGTCAACTAGAGGAGGTATGAAACTAAATTAAACACAACTATTTGTGTCCAGATTTTTAAAAAGGTATATGTGGTTAAAAATTGCTGAAAATTTTTCTCCAGCATACAAATAGCAGTTCAAACTATAAAGTCTTAAAAAAAAGAAAAGATTTAAAGTACTATTTTCTTTTTCCCTGAAAAGACTATGTAAATGCAAAACGTACAGAATTTAATTAAGAAAAAACTTTTTCCATAAAATAAGTTTTTCAAAGAAAAGTAAAGAACTCCATTAAACCAAACAAAAGCAAAAAATAAAAATCAAATAATCTACCATGCGTGAAACTACCATTAATCAGCCTCGATAAATAAATGAAACCCAAAACGAACAGAAATTACAATAAATAACTGAGTCAAACTCAAAACTAGAAGAAATTAACATGAGTAGGGCTCAAAATCCCTATGCCTTCCCAAGGCCAGAACATAATTTGCACCTTAATAAATGAAAAATACAAATGAATGTGAGTTGTCAGTTTAATATACATATACTGATATTTAGTAATCAAAATATTAATATTATTTGATTTATTAAAGTTATGAAAGTAAAAGTATATATATTTTTATATATGGTTTGTATGGAAGGGATGCTTTTATAAAGTTAGAAAGGGCTGATTTGAATCGAAATTGGGTGTTCTAGTTCAATTTTTAGGAGTCAAAAGCGATAAGAGGGTCCCTAGCCCCCACCCCTTGCTCTTTTTCCCCAAACTGATCAGATAAAAATTTTGATATGAGCCCCCCCCAGGGCCCGGGGGGTAGGCATTGTAAGCAATGTCTTGGGGCTGTATTTGGTTCTTATAAAAGGGATGTTTGTATAAAATTCAGAGAGGGCTCATTTAAATTCAAATTAAAAGTTCTAGTTCATTTTCTCAGAGTAAAAAAATATCGGAGGGCAACTAGCCCCTCCTGCCCTCCATGCCTTTTGTTTTATTAGATGAACAAACCCAGCAGATAGAATTTGAGGTGACCATTTTGTTAAAAATAGTTAAAATCAGATATTAAACTCCGGGGTCAACACAGCCTGTCAGGGTCCGCGGACAGGCGTTGTAACTTATTCTCTGGGGACATATGTGGTTCTTATAGAAGAGATACTCGTATAAACATTAGAGAGGGCTTATTTGATTTAAAATAAAAAGTTCTAGTTCACATTTAAAGAGTCAAAAGAGGCCGAAGAGCAGTTATCCCCCCCTCATGCCCTTTTCCCCAAACATATTCGATAAAAATTTTGAGATAGTTATTTTGTTAAAAATAGTTTAAACATCAGACAATAAAAACTCCGAGGTTGACATAAACCCATTTTTTCACTTTGATGTTGTTACTGTGACACCAGTTTTGATACTTCGATGAACAATTAATTTTTTTTAAATTCGATTTTGAACTAAGGAAGTTTTAAAAGCTTGAAACTTTTTGCAATCAAAAACAAAAAAAATTAAAAAAAAAACTGTCCGAAAATAAGTTTTTCAAAGAAAAGTAAAGGCCATTCTAAACTTAAGCTCAGAAGATACAAATACCTGTAAAAATTCAAATTCAAAACGACCAGAAATTACTATTAAAGAATAAATGAAACCCAACACGAACAGAAAGTCTAAAACTTACTGCGTCATTGACGCTTTACTGGAAACTATATGCGTCTTGAAAATTATAAACAACATAAAATTGGATATTTGATGAATATATACGACCTGCACGCCTTTTAAGGTAAGTTCATTATCCCACCCCCAAAAATAAAAACGGACCGTCTTGGTTATGTGTTAATATATTCGGTTTTTTTTACTATAAAATAGAGATCCAAATTAGAATTTTTATACAGTTTGAATAGCTCTTTCATTGTATCTATAGATTTTTTTTATCATTTGCATTGGTAGTGATATGGAGAGTTCTAAGCGAGTTCTGGTGAGTAAATTTTTCTTGTATTATAATAAAAGGAGATCCACTTTGTCTCGTCATTAAGTTAAGGAAAAATTTAACCTCTCCCCCTTCTTTATCATTGTCCGACCCCCCCCCTGCTGCTAAACTTTATATGCAGGCCTTTTAAGTTTAAAAGAAAGGCTTTAAAAATCTTAAGCTTATTCAGCCGTCTGAGGTTAAAATTGCTTCAATGGCCAAAATCGCAAGATCCAGATCCCAAAGTAATAATCAATTAAGAATACAGGGCTTCGCACTTATTTATTTAAATGGTTATAAAATAGGCTTGTACAAACCTCAAAATACCCACCCAGACCGTATGCTACATAGTATATTTATCCCATTTCCCCCAACCTAAGCCTTTTTTAACATATCAAAAAATAGCAAACTTGAATTTTTGGAGAGTTAGGGTACTAAAAGAAGCAACTTTTGGAAAATGTGTAAAATAAACTGGACACTCTAGAGAAAAATCAGACATTCACTAGACCTTTAGTCTTTAAACTAGGCTTATATATGACCTTATTAGGGAGGAGGGGGTGTCGCATAGTGTTCCTGTTTTAACATTTGTATTTACCATTTAGAAAAATCCCCCCACCTCCTACATATTAAACACATAAATAACGCACTTTTTACATCATTTTAACTAAAGCCGTAATTTTCCCATACAATGGCAGGTGTGAAACCCTTTATCAGTCAATACAGAAAGAGAACCTTTTTCCATAATCATTTAATGATAAATATTAGGTAACGTTTTTTTTCTCGGAGGGAAAATTTATCTGCAAATTATATTAGTATCGTATCGATACGCTACTGATACATCGGAATCGCTATTGGACCCCAAAAATCCATATCGGTCGGGCCCGACCCAGCGTCATTCATAATTTATACAACTAAGTGATGAAGGGATTGCTGACTCATGTGCCTCTTAATTATTTATCAAAAAGTCAAAATATGATCGACGGTTTTAAGATTGTACGATAACTGAGGTTCATTCCCCTTAATACATTACGAATGTTAATCGTCTACCAAGCTGTTATAATAAGAAAAGAATTTTAAAATAGGTGACATGTATTTTGATGTTAAAGCATATATTTGACACGATTAAAGCTAGATAAAGTGAGGGGTGCAAGCCAACCATTAATATTCTGAACAAATATCAACATTTTTTATAAGTGAAATTATTTTTTTGATTTCAGGGCACTGATACAACAACAACAACGAGCCAAAAGCGCTCGAAGATCGATAACACGAGCAAAATTATGAACGCCATGAGGGAGAGTGTAATCCTATACGCAGCCCTTCAAGATAGGAGGGATAGTGTAATCCAATACACACCCATTCAAGACAAGAGAGTATCTAACGACCTAGCTGTGATTTTTGACTTAAGTGCAAATAGATATTCTGAAACTTATATAATAGATTATTAAATCGATTCATTCTATGATTGAGGTCAATAGGACTCTTTCGAGTTTGACTTGTAAATAATATGCAATGCAGTCAAACCTGACTTAATGCAGTTGACAATAAAATCTATTTAGGGATGATTTTAATTATGCAAACTCAACGAAAGGGGCATTGCTTATTCGAGTAATAATAATAATAATTTCAAATCAGCTTTTTCGCTAATTATATATTTGCTGTCCATGCATTTGCCTGAAATAGCTATTTCCATATACATATTCTATTTTGACTAACAGATAAGAATTATGGATTACTCAGAGTTATTGTCAGCGATTGCTAAAAAACTATGAGACCTTAATATTCTGAATAAATAATATATGAAGTAAAGAGTCAAAATTAATGAAAACTCAATAAAAGGTGTGAGGGGTGCAACCCCTCCATTAATATTCTGAATAATAACAAACGTAGATAATAGTTAAAAAATTTTCTTTTTTCTTTTATCATACGTTGAACTGGTGTTCTTTTTTTATATGTGTTTTAATATGATTGAAATTTAGGCCTATACGGTTATAAGCTACCTAGTGAAAAAAATGAAAATGCGCACGTGTGTATTTACTCAGGTGGGCAATAAAGAGGACTTGGGGGGAAGGGGGCCCGCACATTAATATTCTGAATAAATAATATATGAAGTAAATAGTCAAAATTAATGCAAACTCAACGAAAGGTGTGAGGGGTGCAACCCCATCCATTAATATTCTGAATAAATATCAAACGTAGCTAATAGTTAAAAATTTATTTTTTTCTTTGATCATACGTTGAATTGGCCTTCTTTTTTTATATGTGTTTTAATATGATTGAAATTTAGGGCTATACGGTTATAAGCTACCTAGTGAAAAAACTGAAAATGCAAATGTGTGTATTTACTCAGGTGGGTAATAAAGAGGACTTGGGGGGAGGGGGCACCCCACAATGATATTCTGAATAAATAATATATGAAGTAAATTGTCAAAATTAATGCAAACTCAACGAATGGGGCATTGCATACTCGAGTAACAAAAATAATAATTTGGAATTAGTTACTTATAAGTGTATATCTATTTTCTCAAGGGGCTAATTATTGTAGAAAAACAAAAGAGTGTGGAAGAGTTGGATGAAAAAAATTACAAGACATTTGCAATTTCGCATATGCAAATAGATCGCGAAGGATGAATTAGTGTCAACCTTGGGGTTAGATACCCCTTTTTATATTCTTATGTTATAGCATTCAGCAATTCTTCTTTTCACTCTTAATAATTTAAAATCAGCCAGTTGCATTTATTAAGTCATAGGGATCGTTATAGAAAAAGAGGGGGTGATGGGGCGGGGCACTTTAATTGTTGATATGGAAGGACAAAAAATTCTTTTTCTTACAATGTTTTTTTAGTCCAGGTTTACTGCTACCACAACCTCCATCACCAACCCACAGAAGAAAATTCGAATTATTGAGAAATAAACCTACACCACCACCACCATCCGATATATGGGCTACATCCCCAAAAACCAGGGCTGAAGAGGTATGTTCTATAGAACAAACCCCCTCGGTTGAACAATGGGTGAGTTTTGTGGAGAATTATGATCAGGAGGGGCAAACACCGGAGTTAGATCACTATTTTGGATTTTTATTCTGAACATTATATATATTATCTGAATAAAACCATTAGCTTTATACATCATTCTCTTGTTCTAAGTTAAGCTGTAAGAATAAGGCTTCAAGAATAAGGCTTCATTTTCCTGACTAAACCATTTTATTCAACTCTACAAAAAAACTTCTTCATTTGACATGGCTTTTCTGTTGTCATTATGAAAGACATATGACAATGGACAATGACTATGAAAAATTGACAAAATCTTTTAACTTTATAAAATAATGGATATTTCACATAGAAATTAAACCCTGTTTTTTATAGATCGGTGAATTAGCACCACCACCATCGAGTATTGAAGCATCTATTTTTGGTGGACCTACACCAGCCATTACACCGCCCCTAGAGTATAGGGATGATGATGATACTCTACTTGTTGACAATATGGAGTGGCATAGGGATTTTTAAATGATGGTTTTGGAGGCATGGTCAGCCTAGATGCCTCTAACTTGTGACATAGACA
>JAQQPU010003476.1:13549-24192 GCA_029168905.1 Artemia sp. Kazakhstan ARC1039 | reverse complement strand
TATATATATATATATATAAATATATGATATATAATAACATATATATAATATATAATATACATAAATATATAATATATATAATATATATAAATATATATAAACACAGGAACCGAGCATAAAAAGATGGATTACAAATGCAGTGAAATCTTTTGAGTGAAAAACTAAAACTACACGCACTACCACAGGCTGAATTTAATTTTTTTTTTTTAAACCAAGGACATCAAAATAAAAATTTTCTTACACACTCGACCTAATGCCGAGTGAGCATTTGCCGATTTTCAAGGGCAAATGCCAATTTTTCAAAACATTTCTGACGGTTGTTTCAAAATTATGAATTTCAAGCAGTATGACATTATTGTCAGTGTTGCCTTTTTCGTGGAAATAAATAAGCAAACATATTAGCCAAATTTGACAACGCTTTTCATTTGTCAACTTTCAAACATTAGCAATGTGTCGATTTCCAAACACAACTACACCTTCAAAGAAAGCTACAAGAAAAAGAGAAAGAAATCTCGAAAAAAAGAGATCGGTTTTAGAAAGAAATGAAATAAAAGAACGGGAACGGTTAAATTAAAATTTACCGTTCAATATCATAAAAACATTAAATAAAAAGAAAGATTTAAAATAACGGGAAAGGAAGAAAAAAATGAAAGTAGAAAGAAATGAAAAGACAACAAACAGCACGAATGTTTGGCCTATATAAAACTAGGTATCTTAAGCGTTAAGAACAGAAATAATCTAAAACATAACAATTTAAAAAGAAAAGGGATAAAATCTAACACTAAAAAGAATAAAAAAAAACAACAATTTATATACAAATTGGTAGGTCAGTTCGGCCTTAGATCTTTCGCAGAAAGCTACACCTTCTGCCATATATTTTTAGCTTATTTTCGGCTGATTTTTTAATATGATGCCCGCTCATACCGAAAACTATAAGCTGAATATAAAAGTTTATTTTTCATGAAAATTTCTGATTATTCCTATTTTAAAGATATATATGGTTCTGTAAGTTTCTACTTAACCAATTTAAACAATTAGATTTAATTTTTACTATCTTTGGTACTTGTATGCTTCCGAATTGGCCAATAATATCCAAATCTTTAAAAAAAAAAAGTTAACCTCGAACAAAAAATAAGCATCCTTTAAAACAAGCATAGCAAAATTATTTTGGATCCTACCTCCTCCTTATCCTTATTGTAAGCTAAGAGAAAAAAAAAGACAAAATTAAAAACCTTCAAATGTATTTACCTTTTAGTGTAAAATTGAAAATGCTGAAAAATATAAGATGTCACAAAAAACCAGCCAGACGGGTTAATTGCAAGAGACCGCTACAGAGAAATGCAATATAAAGCGTGGTTTTCATTGCGTTTACGATATTTAAACTGTTGTTTTTTTTGGGTTTAAGGGTAGAAGTTACCTAGGTTAGGTTAGGTTACATATTTAATATATGCTATGCTTTACCCCTGACCCCCCCCCCCTAATGTGCAAATATATAGCCCAAATTTGTTTATAAACTATTATACATTCATCCTATTTTATATCATTAGCAGTAACCAAACTTGACTTTTTAGAAGTGTCCATATAATGCACCAGTACTGATTAAATACTCAAATTCAAAATGAAACTCATTTTATAGTAAGATGAAATTCAATAACCTTACTTAAATCACCCTTACTTCCTTAAGGCCGGTTCATCCTTTAGTCCTAGGTTAAAGGTTTCCAATCCTTTTCAAGGTCCACCTTCCCTTGAATCTTATAACACGATCTTGTCCTTCCTTTAGAAAAGCCTACAATACGTTCGCTCATTTTGAATGCGTTTATTTTTAAGTTCCTTTAAGAACCTGAGGCAGCCTCACCCACACTCAAGCATATATCCCAAAAATCTGGTTGAAATAAAATAAAACAAGATTTGAATTTCCTCTACGATTTGTGTTATGGACTTGTCCCAATCAGCCTCTGAACAGTATAAATATCTACATTAAATAAAGTAGATATAGAATCTTTATTTGTGAAAAATGGGGTTTGATCTAGGGCTATAATAAAAGAAAGCTTAAGGTGGCTAGGCCATATTTTACGGATGAGGGATGACAGTATATAAAAAAATTATGCTTTTTGGCCATCCAACTGGGGTCAAACGAAAAGTTGGCCAGCCATAAGATTCTGGCTGGTAAGATTTTACCAGTCATAAATCTAAACAGGTCCACTCCCCCCCCCCCAAAAAAAGAAAGAAAAGAACAGATATGGCTAGGTTTAATCATAAATTCTTTAAGGATAAGTAAAAAAAAAAAAAAAAAAGAATTATGACCTAACACAACTTTCACTAGAGATTTGTTATAAAACTTTTGCCTTTCACAAATTATTTTTTAATAGTTTCCCTCTTTCAAAAAAGGGGTACAAAATGAAACAAATTTGTATTTCCTCTACCATGTGTTTTATGGCCCAATTAGCCTCTGAACAGTTTAAATAACTACCTTAAATAAAGCAGATATAAACGGATATTTTACTCGGGAAGAATGTGGTTCGATCTAGGGCTATAATGGGAGTTCAAGTTGTAGTAGGTATGCAATGTTAGCCAAATTGAATTTCTGATTTTACAATGGCAAAATGCCGGGTTTTTCGTCCCCCTCCAATACTCCGATCTCTTTAAGTTATGGCCTTCGTAAGGTTATCATGACATCACATCTCTAGTTTCTGTTCTTTTTTTACTCTATACATTTCCAATTTGTATAGCCTATATCCATTGAGGTTACTCTAAAGTTAGTAATTTAATCAAATTAGTAATTATTTAATAAAAAAAAGGATATAGAAGGGGAAATTAGCTCACCGAAGTTAAATGTTTGAATTTAACCATTGAAATGCTGTAAGAACAATTTGTTATCGACATTGTGACAAGTCTGTAAGTTAAACTGCGAAAAAAAACACCAAGAATTCAAATGTATTTGGTCTACTAACGTTTTGAGAAGAATTGCCTCATTTGCCTCTCAATTACTTGGACTATCTGTCTTGGCTTTTCACTTTCTACAATTAGCCACGTCTTGATGCAACCTACTGCAAAATACTTGATAACTTCAATTCAAAACTTGGATTCAATTCATTACTTGGACTATCTGTCTTGGCTTTTCCCTTTCTACTGTTAGCCATGTCTTGATGCAACCTACTCCAAAATACTTGATAACTTGAATTCAGTATCAACGGATTTTGATCCGTTGATACATCAAGATCCGTTCAAAAGCCGTTGATTTTGGATTCAAGTAATCAAGTATTTTGCAGTAGGTTGCATTAAGACATGGCTGATTGTAGAAACAGAAAAGCCAAGACATATAGTCCAAGTAATTGAGAGGCAAATGTTTAAATGGCAGCGGCAAGGGTAAATGGCGGGAGTAATTTATTTTTAAGAAACTTTTTGTGCAAGTGCAACTTGTGTTGTGCAACTGTTGAAATATTGCAGCCTTTGCATTAACAAGAACCAAGTTCTTAGAGGCGAAAAAAATATCACATTTTAGTTGGGTCAGATATAGGATTCTCCATCCTGGTAGCTTTGTCCTGTTGGCAGTCTTGAATCGTAGTTATCACCATTTTCCTGCATACAGGATTTTTTTAAGATATCTAGATTTTTTTTGGAGATATCATATTGGAGATATCTGGATTTTTCTCCTCTTCCTCGTGACCTGGAACTTTCCACTTCATATTTTGTAACATCTACTTATAAGAGATTGAGATCCCTTATACTTATGTAAAGAATGTGACATCGGTCTTTACAATCCCTACCGGCGGTGCTGATCTCCGTTCATGACCCTTCAGCCAGGAAATGCAATGGGGGATGGGGCATCCTGTGTTTTCGCAAACCCTTCCCTTTTACCTTCCCCGGATTTCTCCAGGTACTCATTTAGGGCTGGGTTGACTCTGGCTAAGCACAAAGACACGCCACCGACCCTCGTCCAAATTAAACAGCCAGCGACACCAGGGCTAGAACCCCTGTCCTCAAGGACAAAGGATTTCACGTCAAGCGTGCCATCTAATATTTATTCCAAAAAGTCAATAATAGCTGCAAGAGTTGGATTAGCTTCTACATCAAGCAAAGGAAACACACACACACACACGCAAAAAACAAAAACAAAAAAAAAACTCAAAACCAGACGAAAGGGAAATATGGCATACATAAATCGATAATACATAAAATATATGATCATACATAACATTTTCACCTTCAGGAAAAAATAACCAAATTAAACATTGGAGGGGATATCTTCTGAAAAATTGAAAAAAGTGGGGCACCCCTTCCACGCCCACAAAATTTGCCCTTTACTGAAAAAATACAAATGAATGTGCATTGTCAGTTTAATATACATATACTTATATTTAGTAATCAAAATGTTAATATTATTTGATTTATTAAAGTTATAAAAGTAAAAACATTTATAATTTTTCCGGTAAAGTGCAAATTTTGTTGTGGCCTTGGGAAGGCATAGGGGTTTTGAGCCCAACTTATGTTAATTTTCTGAAAACAGGGGATATCTTCTGAAAAACTGAAAAAAGTGGGCCACTATCATCATGCTCTGAATACCCTCACCCTCCCTTCCTCTCGTCTTAAGAAGAAATTTTGACTATTTTCAAAGCCTAAAACTGTAGAAAAAAATTGTAAGATGTGGAATAAATACTTTATTACTTATTCGAATACGAATGACCTGATTTACTAAAATTTGATTTTAAAAAATCGAATTATTCGAATAAGATTAAAGTGCCGTGATGGTAAGGTTCTGTTCATAGAATTTCAACTTGTAATACAAGTTGATCCGACGTTAGACCCGAATTTCGAAATCTAAATTTAAGAAAGATAACCAGAATTTCTTTATTTTAGGTCCAGTTTATTATAAACATAGCGAGATCCTCGCGTACACATCTCGTAAGTTGAATGTCAGCTATCCAACAGAATAGAAAATTGCGATTTAAGGAATTTTTTATAGGTCATGAATATAAATATGAGAAAATATGAATCTGTTTCATAAATACGTCATTAAAAGGCCCACAAAAATGAAAACATGTTGTGAGGAATTGTTCATGCTTTATGAACAGCATTTCTTAGGTTTAAGCCAAAAAGGGGTTCTGCTTTTTGGCAATAACTTCCTAACAAAATTATAAGGACTTTTTCAGCTTGCCACCATTTGATGGAACTAGAAAAATTGCGTATTGTAGGGGTTTAATTAAATTACAACCAAAATGTTAAACCAAAGTTGACATATGAGAAAAATGAGAACCTGTTTTATAAATATGTCATAAAATGCGTCACATGAGAAAAATGTGCATCTGTTTTATTAAATACGTCATAAATACGTCACATGAGCAAAATGCGAATTTGTTTTATAAATACGCCAATTAAAGACCGACAGTAAAAGCAAACGTTTTGCAAGAATTGTTTGTGCTATATGTAGAAGTATTTCTTATACTTACGCAAAAATGAGGATTTTGCTTTTAGGCAATATTTTTAAAAATATGTTTCAAGGTTCTTTCGGCTTTCACAAATAAGAAAGGCCTTAAGGACACCTTAGACGGTCAATAATTTTGATCAAAAGCTTCCGCCAATCAATTGATTAAAGCATGATTGACCGTCTAGGAACCGATTGAGTCATTCAAACTTTCTATCAATCACCGTCAACGCTTGACTTAAGCGTCAAACAGGTTCCAAAATGGTCAATCATGCTTTAATCAATTGATTGACGGATGCTTTTGATCAAAATGATTGGCCGTCTAGGGTGTCCTTTAACCAAGTTATGCCCAGACCGTTACACACGAGGTGTGCACGCAAGAACGCGATTAATTATATTGAAAGAAAGAGCAGTGTAACTAATTATTTCTGTGAATAGGAGTGGGAGTGGCTTTGTGGTAATATTCAAATTTTCTTATAGGTCACGCCTTAATTTTACTCTTTAATTAATGGGAAAAGATTTGCATCCCAATGAATTTGAAGCATAAAGAAGTTGTTTTCTTCCCTCTTATTCTTGAAAGCTTATTTAAATCGTGATTTCAACCCGATATGTATTATTACATTGTTAGTTACTTGTTTTGTATAAATTATTTGCATTATAACAATTTATTTGCATATATTATTTGTTATTTCCTTGTTTAATTTAATTAGCTTTAATTTTAGTTATTTGTAAACATAATTATTTCTTAATCACCGGAGTAGGATGCAAAAGAAGAGAAAAATGACCTCCAATTTTATGATAAATTTTTTCTTCTTTTTTTTCATTTGTGGGCCAGGCAACATACAAAACAAAAATAGCAACTAAATACTTCGAAAAAAAGCAAATAAAAATAATAAAAAAAAGCAGTGCTCTTACCGTGGAGGCAACATGACCGACATTGACCTGTCCTTGGACAGTCGGCAATTGTGCACCTTGCATTTGCCCAATGCCATAAGCCTGAGGCCCTGCAAAATAAAAGGGAAAGTGCAAAAAAAAATTTGAACAGAGGCTACATGATGACCCAGTTTGACTTCAAAGTTAGCCAGGCGAGTTTTCTATTAAGACTCTCAAGGGGCTAAACCCTAACCTCCTTTCATTGGGAGGTTACTTGGATGAATCTTGCGATATAGACGAAGAAAATGTTACCCCCCCCCCCATTCCTTAAGAAAACATTGCTATATTTCGATAAAAGAAAATGCACATAAATGAGCCATTTTCTTGAAGCCTTTTTTTTTATGTGAACTTTATGTAGAAAAAAAAAGAATATCCCGAGTTAAAAACACGAATATCCCGATATAATTGAAAAAGACACGAATATCCCGACTTAATTGAAATTCAATATCTGTCTATGCATTTATTAATTAAATTTGTATTCACACAAACATTATTTATTAATGATATTTTATTTTTATGAACATAAATTATCTTGAGAATTTTTGCTAAGATTTATTTTGATTTATTTTTATCTTTTGAATTTTTGCTAAGATTGTATACCAAAAATTTTTGGTATTCAAAGCTAAGATTTAGTATCGTGCTTTTGACAGAAAATTTATCTTGCAACTATTTGACATAACTAAGTGAAATTTAAAACCCAAGCATCGAATTCAGATTCAATAATTTAATTTCCGGGAGTCAACTAAGTAGTATTACAGTCACGACCATTATTTGTTATTTATATAATTAGTTTAGCATTTTAATCAACGTCTTACAATTTCTAAACGTTTTTCAATTTTCGTCCGAAGGTCCATAACTTTTCGCTATGATTTCTGAAGAAAACGATAGCATGAATAAATTTTTAATTAATTTAAATTAATAAACAAGCACCTGAACAAAATTTACTTAAGTAGTAATTAGTAGTAATTTAAGTAGTAACTTAAGTAGTAATTGACTTTTAAAGTAGACGTAGTATTTCAACCACTACTGAAGTAATCACAGAAAAGCTTCATGTAATTACTCAAATAATTAAAGAAAAGTTCGAAATGGTAACTGGTCAGAAAATGGTCCTTGGAAATGGGGGGGGGGGGGGGAAAAAAGGTTTTTATATGTGTTAAAAATTGGCCAAAGAGACCTCGTTCCAAACTATTTGAAGAGGCAGTTATTATAGAAACATGATTCTAAAACGTCACAAGTCACTCGTATAAAGCGCTTTTATGAGATATTCTAATCCGAATTTGGTTCAGAGCCTTTGCAAAATTTAGCAAACTTCAGAGGCTGTACATTGGGATTTACTTTTAGTGAAAGCGATCCACTTAGACGTAGAACCCCTCATCCCTCTCCCCTCATCTAATTATGAAGACATGAAAAGGCAACTCAAAAGTATTGCTGGAATCTTAGTACACGTATTACCAAACAGACAGGGGCGGATCCAGGATTTTTTTTTTTGGGGGGGGGCAAAATAGGTTGGTCCGATAAACTTGCGTTAGGAGCAAGTTTAATTAACGCAATCTTGCGTTAACTAAGTAAATTATACTACTTTAGACTACGTTAGAGGGGGTGCAACCAGGTCATTCTTTTTGACATTTTGCGAAAACGTTGGATAAGGGAGTAATTTGTCACAAACGGATGCAGGATTTTGTGCAAAGGGAGTATGAAGCACAGGGAAATGCAAGCGTAGCAGCAAAAACGAGCGCAGCCATAACAACCAATATTTATATTAGTGATTTGGTTTCACCGAAAGTAAAACATGTTATAGAATATATCTTTTATAATTACAGTTCGCACAGATACAAATACCACTAATATTAAGAAAAAGTTTTTAATAACGTATAAATAAGGCAATAAGATGGATAAAACTTACGCGAGTAACTAGATGTGAAAAGACAAATATTTTAAAGTAAATTTCACAATATTTCAGAATCAAATGCTACGTCTAATCCCACCTCTATTACCACTCATGCACTATTGTGTCACAAATATAAAGCTGAAAATTCGGTTCAACTTAACATAGTCAATCCCCCGCAAAAGCAGAGGCAGATCCAAGGGAGGGGCGGGCGGCCCCAAAGATTTTTCTGGCACCCTCGTTCGTTTCTTTTCTTTACTATTTTTAAAAAGAAAACTTGTCAATTTGGTCAATTATTGGCGCCCTTGTCACATTGACCCCCCCCCCCAAGATTTTGCTCTAGGTCCGCCTTTGTGCAAAAGACAGTTGAATCAAAACACTTGAAGAGACTAGATTTTAGATATTTGTGAGTTAAATTATATGAATTCTGCAATATAAGATTTTTTTTTAAGATCAGAATTTTGTATTGTGTTAGAAAAGTTGCGTTTTGATGTCTAAACACCTAAAATGATATTAACCTTCATCAATGTTTCCAAATCCATTTTAATTGAATTATCAGTTCAAATATCTTGGGATTATTTTAGATGAAAATTTGTCGTTTCATAAATATGTAAAAAAAAATGTCGTTAAAAACTTCCCGAAATATTGGCATGCTAACTCGTCTTCGTCATTTCTTTCCTAAAGCTATTCTAAAATCTATTTTTTATTCTTTCGTCCACCCATATTTTCTCTATTGCATTTCGGTTTGGGCATCTACCTTTTCAGTTGTTTTCAAATCTCTCCAAATACTTCAGAATAAAGCAATGAGGATTCTTTTTAATGTTGATTGCAGATCTTCAGTTAGACACCTCATGGGACTTCAGGAATTTATTCTTTGGACCAACTTCATTTAATTTCTATCTCTAGTATTTGTCAAGATTATCATTATTGTAATTTACCTGTAAATTTGTCCGGCATTTTCCCAACTAATTCTCAATTTCATAATTATCTTACTACGCATCGTTCAGACTTTTCGTGCGAAATTCACCCGACATCGAGAGCGGGATTCAGCATCCGTCACACTGGGCCAACAATCTGGAACTCAATTCCAGCATCAGTTCGAGCAATCCTACTATCGGTTGTTACTGCCAAGTTTTGGGTATTCATGAATATGAAACAAGTATTTTTAAGTAAAAAGGTGCAACCAGCTACTTAGTTGGCACATCCAGAATCTAAACACATTCCCTTCAAAAAGCTAGATTTGAGTCCTAGAGCGAAAATGTCTTTAAAAACTAAAAATACATGTTCAATAGCTACATAAAATACTGTCATACTCTATCCTCTTTAAGTCTAACTTTCAGTAAAAATAATTTACCACCAAGTTTTTTGCCTGTAATTAATAGAGGAAAAAAATGGAAAAAAACGGAGAAAAAAATTAGGAGAGAAAAAAACCTTAGGAGAGAGAATTTATGTTTTTTCAAATAAATTTAAAGGTTAAAAATAAAATGTTCAATAGCTACATAAAATATAGTCATAATGTACACTCTTTAAGTCTAACATTAAGGAAAGATTATTTAACAACAAACTTTTTTGCCTGTAATTCTAGGGGAAAAAAGAGAAAAAAAGAAAAGAAAAAACAGCTTACTTCAAAGTGGAATGACACAAAACTGTCTTTTTATAAGGAATACTCCAGGACGACGAAACTGCCGTTGATATTACAAGATAGCGATTGTCATTTCTTTGTAAGCTAAATATAATTTGGGGGAAAATTCAATATTAAATCGAACGTAGCATAAAGCATAAAAATAGCACCCATACCTTGGTCACCAGTTCTTAATATGGCTGGTTTTGCAACTGACTGCATATCTAATTTCTTCTGTCCAGATACCCCTGTTTGATGTTGAATATAATTAGCTTTCAGAGGAGAAACGCTGTCCTCGACCATAGTTGAACCTTCGTCTCCCTCTAAACCAAAGTGGTCCTTTTGCTTTTTCTATAAAAACAAGAACAGGAGTATATTATCAAACAGGAATACAAATAGCTCTTACAGGAGTAAAGCTTTCCTAAACCATAGTTGAATCTTAAACTCCATCTAAACCAAAAAGGTCCTTTTGAATTTTTCTATATACATACATATGTTAATACATTCCTATTTACGACAGGAATATAATTAGCTTTCAAAGGAGAAACGCTGTCCTCGACCGTAGTTGAACCTTCATCTCCCTCTAAACGAGTGGTTCCCAGCCGATTTTGGGCCACGCCGCACCAAAGCATTTCTAAAATCCTGATGATCCCCTCTGGATATTCAAATTTTACTATTCAAACAACTAAGAAAAATTTCTTGAAGATCGGATGAACACTGTAGTAATGCATACAGGATACACAGACAGACATACATTCAATTTTATATATATATATATATAT
>JAQQPU010003475.1:45632-58679 GCA_029168905.1 Artemia sp. Kazakhstan ARC1039 | reverse complement strand
CGTTGAGGAGGGGACAGCCCCTTTCATATACGGAATAATTTCTGTTTGTTTTAAGTTTTAATGTCGCTCTTTACTTTCAGTTTGAAAAACTTGTTTTTTTATTTATATATATAATAATTAATAATTTATTTATAACCCACTTTTATACAAAACAAGCGGAGTAAAGTACACTAAAAAGGAAAAAAAAATCAATCAAATACACAGAAAAAAAGATAACTTAATCCTTAATCCCTGACAAAAATACACGGATAATATTATGGTTTGGGCCGAGGGACACAAAGGCATTTCTTGTCAAATTATTACTAAGCAATTCAAACGATTGGATAATGTCGGTAGCACCATACTTCTCAATAATACGTGTGTTACGATATGAAGTGGGAAGGTACAATAAAAATTTGCAATATCTAAAATGAGCAATATGGATCTGGCGCAAATCATTCTTATTCAATAACGAGTACATTCCACTTAAAAACAAGACAGAATGGTCACAATATGTGGAATACATTTTAGCTAAAGCTCGGCGTGAATATTTTCCACGGTTAGGTACCATTTTCGCATATCCGATCTTCAACTTTTCTTTAACATCTCTCAGAACTTGAATTCGCAAAGAAGTGAGTGTAGAACAAATACTAATTCCTAACCACCGTAAACCCGTAACATTGCGAATTACTGAGGATCCACAGGACAAATTATGAGCTGATGATTTGGGATTGAAAACTAAATATTCGATTTTATCAACATTCAAAAACAGACCAACATCCCAAAACATTATAGAAATACGTTGCACCGATAATGCCAAAATAGACTTGGTTCGGCTTAAAACTAGCAGGTCGTCCGCATACGCAATATAAGACATATCAGATAAATTATAAAAATACGAAGGCTTGATTCCTAATAACACATTTTGAATGCAAGCATTAAATAGATAAGGTGATAGCACCCCACCCTGTCGTACTCCAGATTGAACTGGTATATTACCGCAGTACCCTCTACCAGATTTTAAACGAAGAAACGAATTACTATACCAAAATTTAAGTACATGAATGACTGAAGGGTTCACTCCAAACCCTGACAAAGAGTGCCACATTTGTGCATGGCAAATACTATCGAAGGCTTTAGATAAATCCAAAGCGCAAATATGTAATTCATAACCTTTAGACTGGGCATCATAAAGAGTTGAAGCTAAAACCTTATGCGCATGTTGACACCCAATACGAGGTTGAAATCCAAATTGGTTTGAGTCTTTCGCAGTTCGTTCAATAATATATGGGAGCAGAACATATTCAAAAACCTTACTAATATTGCAAGCAACAGTGATGGGCCTATATGAACTGCAATCAAAAGGGTCTCTTCCGCGTTTAAGAATCGAAGTTACGGTTCCGCAAATGAAGGAATCAGCTACCATTGACAAAGATAAACAGAACTGAAGAAGTAACTGGAGCTGAGCGACTAGTGCCGGACAATCACAATGTAAATGGTGAGCGCTAATCCCATCAAGATTACTTGATTTAGACTTAAGTTTAAGCATACAATTAACAATACTTTTAGTTGAGACGGGAATAACATGACGTTGCAAAACTTTAGGTGGCAAAAATTTAGAAATTAAGCACTGAAAATGATAATGAACACTATACTCAATCTTACAAAAAATATTTTTGTAATGCCCAAGCCAAGACGAATCTGGGATAACATCACTGGTCCCTAATGAACCAAATTTAGACGTATTAATGACTTCTTTCCATTGTGCTGCACTTTTAGGGAACTCAGCACCATTATATCGAACCAAACGAAGATACCGTTTAAACTCCGCTTTTGTCTTACTCTTTATATCAAACACTTGGCCTCGCAAGGGCTGCCCACACGTAATCCAGATGCGAAGCCAGCGTTTAGCACGATTTTTGACGGCTTTAAGACCCGTGTTTTCTTTCCAAATTGGACTTCGAGTTTTGAGTTTAACCCGGACAAGGGGAACAGCCACATTAGTAGATTGTATCTATTGAATTCTATAGCAGCTCTACACCTTTTTAAAGAGAGTCAGTACTCCCTCACATGGTATACACTACAGTTTCACGTGCACATTGTAAAAAGTGACGAATCCTTTTATACCTATAAAGTGGTCAAACATGTTTTGAGAGTATGTTTGAGATTGTATAAGACAATCAGACTGGTTATTGCTATTTATTTCAATTGCACATGGAATTTCACAGAATATACCCTTCAGTTTCACGGGCACATTGTAAAAAGCAGGCAAACCTATAAAGTGGTCAAACATATTTTGAAACTATAGTCAAGGTTGTATAAGACAATCATACTGGTTTTTTGCTATTGATATCAATTTCACAAGAATGTGCAACACAGTTTCACGTGCACATTGCAAAAAGCGAGCAAACCTATAAAGTGGTCAAACACGTTTTGAAACTATAGTCGAGATTGTATAACACAACCAGACTGGTTTTTGAGGCAACACCCATTTTTTTAGGGCCAATCAGAGAGAGAGAGTGGAGGTTACTCCATATACGATAACTTGATCGGTGATTGGATTCGAATAAAAGGAGTGATTTTCATTGCAATTCATATTAGTAAGAGAATTGAATTCAGAGAGAATAGTTTATTTGAGAGGATATTAGTAGAGAAAATGAGTGGAACATTTACACTCTTGGAGATTGATGGTGGAGCCAGTAGCAGCAAAGATATACGAGTACCAAATGTGGCTTAGGAAATAACAGGAGGCTGTAGACTATGCCTTGAATGGGACGATATGTATGCTAGATACGTGATATCATTAAGCAAATTTAAAATGGAGGAGCAATTATGTTTTGCTGCGGAACTGAATATTGTGCATGTAAATAGACATCAGGCAGCATTAGATGTGCTAGTGAAATATATTGATGAGAACAAAATGCATCAGTGATTATTTTTGTGGTTAATTATGCTCAATAAAATTGTTTCTAAATCAAAGATATTTTTCTTTCTATAGTAGACTAGTGTATATTTTTAGAGTAGAAAAAATTCTGGTTAGTCTGAAGTTGATTGTGAGAGTGTTAGGACTCTAAAAAATGGATAGATTTGAGAAAGAGCGAATCATAGGGAATCTAGTGCTTATGGAAAAACGTTTGATTCTAGATGATGATTTTTTAGAGCTGTCTATTCAAAGGAAGATATTTTCTCAGGTAATGCTTGTCAATGTAATGAAAACTGATTCTCCATCATTAGACTATTGCATGAAGCTTTTACGTTGTGGTCCAAATGCATTTACACAATTTATTGATATATTAATCATGACACGGCAAAATGATATTGTGGATATGCTTTTAAACACTAGTTTAGAAATTTAGGACTTTTTTCATGAGAAAGATGGTGTTCAAGGATGATTTACTCCTTTCTCTCTCAATCCCACTCAATTTATTGTTGTTGCTAGCTCAGTTTCATTGTGGCAGTGAGAGTGTCAACACATGAAAAAATGTTCCATACATGTCCACTATGCATGTACACACTGGGAAGCTGGTCATCATGTGAGAATTGCACAATGATTGATGAGTATGATGAAAAGTGTAGATTATGCAACCCGTGTAAATTGCATAGAGGATATGCTGTGCAAATTAAAGGTTGTAATTCCTGTGTTGAAGAGGTGTGTGACTCTCATCCTAGAGGGCACCTATGCTCGAATTGCCACTATAGTAAATATAATCAGTGGGAGAATACATATCCTGGTATGATTGGAAAGAATCCTAAGCGTGATTTTAGTTTATTGCTAAGAGATTGGTATCGTCGTGGTTTTAGATTGTTCCGGGAGGAGGAGCCGGGTCAGCGATTCAACTGTTGGAACAACATAAGAATAAGGTTTCTACGTCATCGTTGTGAAGACAATGGGTGTTATGATTACAAGCCCACTGATTTTTATTTGGCTGTGACGGAATGTGATTCGCCACTTGAGGACACTGTTTGTGACATTGCTTCAAATAAGCAAATTGAAACATGTGAATTCTACAGAATGAATGAGAATAGTATCATTGACTATACAAAGAGATATGACAAGAGTGAAGTTACACTCTATTGTAGAAAATGCGACCCTGACATTGCAGCACATCAGTATCAGTATACTGTGAATTCAGATAATCTACCTGCATTAGTTGTTATCGACAAATACCTATACCTAGTAGAAGATGAAATCTAAAGAGTAGAAAAGTCGTTTTTATCATGTAAATACATTTTATTCATTTATTGATAAACAATTTCACATACATTTTTAGAACATTTTATTCGTAGGGCACTAAAATCAATATTAAATACGCTTGTAAGTATATTTTCCACTAGAAAGTCGTTCAGTCGAGGTAAGTCAACGTAGATGTCGAGAAACTGCTTTTAGGTATAGCCACGACATCTGAACATGAAAAAGAGTAGTGCATGAAAGCCACATGTCTTAGTCGTTAAATCATGTACTCTTCGTTGATTTTGAATAATAGTTTTCCCACTGCTTTCAATAGAGTTGCTGATGTATGGAGTGTAGAATTTATACGATAGGCCAAGAGGATCAAAAAATTCAATATTCTTCTCTGTCTGAAAGATGCTTAGTCAATGGCCAGTCTTCAAAGTCGATGGACTGCTATTAACAATGATTAGGGTATTGTTAACACTTGGAATTTTTTCAATGAAGTCCGATGGTATGCAACACGACTTGTACTGGGACATGTATGGATCCATATTAAATACGTTGATTATTTGGTTTGTGTTCATGGTGCTAGGTCTAGTAGAACACTGCCGTCGGGTGTGATCTCCCAATAGGTTTCAAATTGACTCAATGATATTAGCGTGATACTCTCAGTCAAAGCATCGGCAAATGTGCATTCTAAACGTACATTTCCTGTTCGTACTATGCTCATATCCTGGGTCCCCGACAAGTCCAAAACAATTACGCCATGATTTTTTGAAAACATTGAATCGGTTATTCCATTTTCAAATAGTTGGGAGTCATGATCATTTTGTCAAATGATAGAGTGTACAGTGGAATACCATTCACTTTGCACATAAGGCTAAATAGACGAGGAAAATTGCCGATGTGATAAAGACATTTGCATCGGGTGCTGCAGGAAGTGTTTGTCTCAAAATGAAATTCGACGGGGCTAGTTGCAACTTTATGTCAATCTTGACATTGGGGGTTAACCCTTGGGATGTATTGAATATCTCATGATTTAATCTTCCAACTAAATGATACTCCTGGGTCATTGCAGTAGTCAACTCACCGTCAGTATCAACACCTGATCGATATTCATAGCCCAATGATTGTCCTCTCAACTCCTTGTATGCCTTTTGTGTCATCATCATAAATTGTATGTAGCTTGCATAGTTGGATAAATTATTGCTAGTGCTCACCAATGTTCCATTAGTAAATACATTAATTTGTTTGAACAGGTTGTGTAGAATACAGTTTTCGTAGGAGAGACCATCGGCAGCAGTTGGAGTTGTATTATCTGCCTTTTTCTTCACCGCAACATTTAAATCAATAAATGTTGATGACAAATCAATGAAATAGTCTTCATTGGAAAATATTTGAAAGTGTATATTTTCCGAGAGGGGTTGCTGGGGATGAAATTGTTCATAGTAGCCATACTTGACACTGACATCAACATTTTCGGCATTGAATAGATTCAATGAGGAACTGATTGATGGATGCGATTCCTTGTAAGGGAGGTAAGTCATCTTGAGACAAGAAATCCTTCTTTGATCTAACGATCTTTTTCTTCTTCTTCTGCTTATTGGTCTTCGTTGTTTTATTTCTCAAAGTCCTTGTTGATGTCCTTCGCTTCCCGCCTGGGTAGAGACTGATGAGTGAATGACGCGCACGCATCCTTTTCAATCCCTCCCCATTTTGCCGAGATTTTAATTGCTCACCAACGGCTCTTGCTGAAGATCTAATATTTTCCTTAACACTCTCGTTGAAATTCTTACCCGACCCCCAGTCCTGTAGTGTTGAGGCAGCAAAATTTGATGTAGCAGTTACAAGATATTTTCTGGCAAGGGGTAGTGCAGAATGAAATAGCCTAGCAAACCAGCTACCAAGACCATAGCCAGACATTGTAGTACGCCCCTTGTAGTAGTCCAATCCATTGCCTATTTGACGTGGACTCAGAGCACCAACATAGCAATCGATATCGGAACAGACAAATGGAATTCTTCTATTGTTCATTTTAGGTGGTGTCGCCGACAATAGGTCGAAAATGACATGTAATCACGGCTAAGCCTTTTGTTATAGCTAGAGGACCACCCAATTCACTTCTTAGTGTTAACTGACAGAGTACCAAATATGAAGTGTTTACAGGAACATACTGAAGATGCTTTATATTATAGTGATGAACAAGTTCATGGTTTGTTTTTCGTTCAAGAACACGTAGGAGGGGGACATTTGAATTACCAACTCTCGATGTTTCCACAAAAGATGCATAGAGAAATATGCAAGAGTCCGAGGCGAAACCAGGTGGATAGTCAGCAAAAATAACTTTATCCATCCCCTAAACAGTGCCAGCGTTTTTCCCATTGATCATATTCTGTTTAAAGCCAAGAACGTCTCTCAGATTATCATTGAGAATAATTATTTCAGTGTCAACAGGTGAGGTAATGTAAATCCTATCGTGTTCCATTGAATAATTAAAATGGAATGTACCATTCCTACTATATGAGATCTTTCTATTGATTGTACGACACAAATCTGTCATATTATCATATTCAATATATTTCAATTTGACATGTGGATATTCGCTGGCTTTAAAGGCTTCAACCCATTCATAGTTGAAAAATCAGTTTCGTCCAAAAATCACTTGTTTTATTCAAGTCATTGTAGAGAGGATCGGAAACGCTGGACATAAATGTTACATAGAAATCATTGGGCATTGTCAATATCTTCAACACTAATCCAAGAATCAAAATCAGAGTTGTATCCTAGCCACCGAACAAGTAACTGTTTCCTACCCCTGTGAGTACGAGTCTTTAATATCTTTTCAATTTGATAGATTTCACTATTATTTTTAAATTTTTGTAGTTCATAGTCATAAAAGCCGCCGAGAATTTCTTCATCTTTGGTATCGCGCAAACGATAAGTTATGGGTTTAGTGTCTAGGATTTTTGCCACTTCAAAAACTTATGTGGACCACAAGTAATTACCCTTTTCAAAAACATTAGTTGTTCTATTAATTCGAACAGTATCACCAACATTGAATTTTTTCTTCTTGACAATCGTTTCATTGGAATATTGTTTAAGAAAGGTGTCAATTGAATCATGATCAGAATGATGAACTTCCGTTGGGGTTGAATTGGACAATGATCGATGAGGTCGTTGATTATAAATCAACATGATTTTATCTAAATCATGAATAAAAGCAGATGTATTTTTCAATGTACAATATCTTGAAATTAAAAGTCGAATAGTTCTTATCAATCGTTCGGCCAATGCAGCCTTTATGGGGCTATGACTATGATAGAGCAGTGTATTATATTTCGCTAGTACTTTTGCAACATGGGGAATAACAAATTCACTACCGCGATCCGTTTGAATTTTTTTATACGAATCCTGTTCGAGAATACTTTCAATGGCCTGAGCAACTTCAACACCTCTCTTCGAGCGCAATGGAATGGCATATGCATAGCGACTAAAAACAATGATTGCAAGTAGAATGTACTTGTACGGTGTATTGTGACGTCTTTGAATCTCATCTAGAGTTAGGAGATCTGCTTGCATTATATTCAATGGGAAAAAGGCTTTAGTTTTTCGATAACGATTAGCACGAAGCCTATGATTTCTATGCAGAGTGTAACTTGATTCGTTTTCTAGATAGTCTTGTACACTCTTAGTGTGAACACCAGTGACTTTGGAAAGAGTGGTGGGGCAACTTAAGCTCCCCACTTCACCAATATTTTCATAAACATGTTTCAGACCTTCAACCATTTTGAATGTAAACGTCTTGTGTAACGTCCGCTACCCTTTTGCATACTGGTGGCTGGTGGTGGTGGTGACGTTGACTTGATACGTCTTCGCTTTTGTCTAGCTATCAGTGGTGTACTGCTCCTCCTTATTGTCAAGTTTCCACTAGGTGTGCTAGTATTTTCCAAAATTGATTTAAAGTCTTCTTCTTCTTCTTCATGTTCATATTTTAATGGTGTTGACGATGGTGCATGTTCATTTAATTTTTTTAGAATTTGCCTATTGCTATTAAGGCTTTTGGGGAAGTTTAATGTATTTAGAAAGTTGTATAGATGAGCGTCAAATGATAATAGTCCTTTACGATTTGTAACCATATCATAGATTAAATCAAGTAGATTATAGCTCTTGCCCTGAATTATAATCCCTTTCCCATTGCTATCAACTTGAATATGATCTTGACCACTTTCCATGAGATAAGTTAGGAGTCGTTTACTTTGTTCACGATATGAGTGGGGCATTAGATTTCCAATTTTTTACACAATTGAGTCCAATTCCTCCTTCTTTAATTGTGTTCCAACAGCAGCAGCAGCAGAATCCTGAGGAGATGATAGTAGAAAGGCCTTTTTGACTCGTGACATGACCACGTGGTTTATGGTTTTCTCACTGAGAATGAAAAAACTGAATTTTTCTCACTTGAAAAAACAGGAATTTTCTCACATTTATGGATGTTTCTTGGACGGTTATGAATGTTGGTCAATTTATTTGATGTTTTTCATGGATGTCAACATCAATTTATGTCTGTTTTATCGTTTTTGTCAGTGAGAATGAAAAAACAGGAACTTTCTCACTTTGATGGAAGTTTTCTAGATTATTGAGTCTAACGGGGAGACCGGAGTCAATGACACTTCTTACGAATGTTATCATCCATGAATTATGAAACATGATCACGTGTTTCCTTCTCAGCCAATCAGCGAGTCGGTTTACATATTAGCGGCGGAGGGTATATGAGGAAAGGATTTTTGCTATAGTTTTTATTAGTCTGTGAATAGAATTCAAAGGAGTGAGAAGAACAGTTTGACTTTACTCATTTGGATATATATTTGTGTGTTGATGAGTGGAATGTTTACCCTCTTAGAAGTTGATAGTGGAGTTGATGGTAATAATACAAGAGCACCAAACATTGCGGTGGAAATCACGAGAGGATCACGGCTTTGTCTGGAATGGGATGAAGTATATGCAAGATATGTGATATCCTTGAGCAAATTTAAAATGGAGGATCAATTATGTTTCGCTGCAAAAGTTGATACAGCACATGTGAATAGACTTCAATGTGCTTCAAGTGCATTAGTGAAACATATCGAAGACAATAAACTCTATCGCTAATTGTACATACTTAGTATTATTGTTGTTGTTGTAATTATTCAATAAAATTGTTTCGAAATCGAAAATGTTCCGTTTCTTTTCGGGGCAGGTTAGGTTAGGGCTAACGAATCAGGGTCAGTCTAGAGTCAGCAGTCAGAGTGAAAGGATTGAAAAATGAATAAATTTGAGAAAGAGAGAATTAGATCAAATCTAGTGTTTATGGAAAAACATTTGATTTTGGATGATGATTTTCTCGAGTTATCTCTTCAACGCAGGATATTCTCTCATCAGGGAACACTTGACAATATAATGAGGAGTGATTCTCCCCCATTGGACTATTGTATGAAACTTTTAAAATGTGATTCAAATGCTTATACTCAATTTATTGATACATTAATTGGAACAAAGCAGAATCATATCGTGGATATACTTTTGAAAACATTGCCAATGGATTCAATGTAGATGTCTCCCCCACCATTTGAAAGAGGTAACGTCACAGAGTTACTCCTCTCCCCATTCCTCCACCTTGAATTTATCCGTCAGCAGGAACGATCAGTTTCGTTTTAGCTGTGAGAGAGTTGACATCGGAAACCAAAAAATGTTCTATACATGTCCATTGTGCATGTACACTCTTGGCAGCTGGACTCAATGTGAGAATTGTACAATTATTGATGACTATAGTGAAGAGTGCAAATTATGTAATCCTTGTAAATTACATAGAGGCTATGCAGTACAAATTAAAGGATGTAATTCATGTCTTGAGGAGGTGTGTGACTCTCATCCTAGAGGGCACCTGTGCTCCAATTGTCACTATGAGAAATGTGATCAGTGGGAGAATACTTACCCCGCTATGATTGGAAAGAATCCCAAACGTGATTTTAGTTTGTTTTTACGAGATTGGTATCGTCGTGGATTTAAATTATTCTGGGAAGAGGAATCTGGTCTACGATTCAACTGTTGGGGTAACAAGACAATTTGGTTTCTACGTCATCGTTGTGACGACACTGCCTACTACGACTATAAACCAAGTGATTTTTATTTGGCAGTTACCGAATGTGATTCACCATTTGAAAACACTGTATGTGATATTGCTTCAAATAGACAGATTGAAACTCGTGAATTTCATAATATGAATGCAAATAGTATCATTGACTATACAAAGAGATATGACAAGAGTGAAGTTACATTGTACTGTAGAAAATGTGACCCTGACTTTGCAGTCAATCAAGATCAATATACAGTGAATCCAAATGATTTACCGGCATTAGTGGTTCACGATAGTTGCCTATACATCGAAGAAGAAGAAGAAGAAATCTAAAGTGAAGCTTTAAAGACATTGTTGTATATATATATTATTTTATTAATAAACAAATTCACAAACATTTTTTAATCACTTTACTCTTAGGGCACTGAAATCAATACTGTATAGGTCTGAGAGGATATTTTCCACTAGAAAGTCGTTCAGACGTGGATTGTCACTATAAATGTGGAGAAACTGCTTGTAAGTATAGCCGCGACATCGGAACACAAAATATAGTAGTGCATGGAAGCCACAGCTTTTAGTCGGTAGATCCTGCACCCTCTTCCGATTTTGAATAATAGTTTTCCCACTGCTCTCAATATAGTTGCTGATGTAAGGTGTGTAGAATGTATAGGGTAGACCAAGAGTATCAAAAAATTCAATCGTTTTCATTGTTTGAAAGATGCACAGCCAATGACCCGTCAGCACAGTCGACGGACTGCTATTAACAATAATCATGGTATTGTTGACACTTTGAATTTTTCCAAGAAAGTCCGAGGGTAGACAATCGGATTTGTACTGGGACATGTAGGGGTCCATATTAAATACATTGATTATTTGACTGGTGTTCATGGTGCCAAGTCTAGTAGAACACTGCCTTCGGGAGTGATTTCCCAATAGGTTTCATATTGATTTAGTGAGATTAGTGCAATACTCTCAGCCAATGGGTCGGCAAATGTACACTCTAAACGCACACTCCCCGTACGTACTATACTCATATCCTGTGTGCCAGACAAATCCAGTACAATGATACCATGTGTTTTAGCAAACATATCTTCGGTTATACCATTTTCAAATAGTTGCGAATCATGATCTAGGGTTTGCATGGTCAACTCATACAATGTTCTATAGGATTTATCAAAAGATAGATTGTAGAGTGGGATGCCGTTTACTTTGCACACAAGAGATGAAAGTCCAAACATCTCGAATTTATGTGGGCATTCAGTCCACGATCCTATTGCACTAGCGCTTTTTACAAATGCCAAAGCGAGTTTTGACGGAATTTCGCCATTGATAAAGGATGAATCGGTGAAGGTGCGTGACCCCATGGCAATATGACGTTGATTGGTGATTGTATGAGGAACAAGTAGTTTAATATTATTTCCATTGGCTCTCAGTTTTTCCACTGCCAAAGCAACAGAACTCATAACCTGTTGTTTGCGTACATGAAGTATTGCCGAGGTGAGGGAGAGACTTACATCAGGATTGGCAGCAAGTTCTTTTCTCAATATGAAATTGGATGGTGCAAGCGTCAGTTTTATATCCACTTTAACATTGGGCGGCAGCCATTGGGGTATATTAAATATTTCATGATATATTTTTCCAACTAGATGTAATTCACTAGTTGTAGCATTTTTAAGTGCATCTGTACTATCAGTATTAGTAATATATTCATATCCATTGGAGGTGCCTCTCAATTCCTTGTATGACTTGGGTGTCATCAGCATGAATTGCATATAGCTTGTATAATTTGAGAGATTGTTGCTTGTGCTCACCAGCGTGCCATTGATGTAGACACTAATTTGACGAAATAAATTATGTAATATACAATTTTCATAGGATATTCCATCGGCCCGAATTGGCATTGTATTATCTTATTTCCGGACTTTCATTTGTAAATCTATAAATGTTGAAGACATGTCCATAAAGCAGTCTTCATTGGAATAAATTTGGAAGTGGATATTATCGGAGAGGGGTTGTTGTGGATAAAATTGTTCATAGTATCCATGCTTAACACTCACATCAACATTTTCAGCATTGAATAGATTCAATGAGGCGGTGATTGAAGGTTGAGAATCCTTATGCGGCAGGTAGGACTTCTTAAGTGAAGAAATCTAGTTTCGATCCAACAATTTTCTTCCTGGGGCTTCTTCTTCTGTTTACACTACGTGTCGGCTTTTTCCTTCTTCTCTTTGACAAGAGGGATGATGTCTTTCGTTTCCGACCTGAGTGGAGACTGATGAGTGATGCATTGTTTCTTGACCTTTTTAAGCCTTTACCATTTTGTTTTAATCTCTCGCCAAGGGTTCGCGCACTGGACCTAAGATTTTCCGTAGCACTTTTTTTAAAATCCTTGCCAGAGCCCCAATCGTACAGTGTAGAGGATGCAAAATCTGTCGCAGCCGGTACAAGATATTTTCTAGCCAGTGGTAGTGAAGAGCGAAAGAGCTTAGCAAACCAACTGCCAAGACCGTAGCCAGACATTGACGAGCGACCTTTGTAATAGTCCATTCCATTGCCCTGTTGTCTTGGACCAAGAGTATTAACATAGCAGTCAATATCAGGACAAGTGAATACCACTTTTTTATTAGACATCTTGCTGTTGAACGATGGGACGAAAATGGCATGTAATCACAGCCAAACCTGTTGAAATTGCTATGGGATCACCCAAATCAGTTCTTAGTGTTAACTGACAGAGTTCCAAATAGGAAGTGTTTACGGGAATATACTGAAGATGCTTTATATTGTAGTG
>JAQQPU010003475.1:29131-40632 GCA_029168905.1 Artemia sp. Kazakhstan ARC1039 | reverse complement strand
TTTTTGTCATCGGCAATATTCTCATCATTAATGAATTTGCTTAGATTGTCTTCAAAATGTTCGACGGGCGAGAGGACAAGTTCAAATGGTGTCAATTTATAGGGTTTTGCTATTCTCTAGAGAAAACTGTTTACAAGTCCTGCAATTATTAACAGTAAAAGTGTGAAAAAGCTACCGCCCGCTTGAAGGAGACGTTTTCTTTTAAAAATTTGTCCCTTGTTTTTACAAGCCAAGGCGCGTACAGTGGAACGATGTTGCTTTGTCTGTTGTCTAACACCTTCTGGCAGTTGAACATTGCCCTCAGTTAAATTTAAACAAAGTTCAGATATTAGATTAATGAAATCATTGTCAACACCATGTTTGAGTATAGCCTTCCTAAGCAAGGGTTTTGAAGTGCTTAAAACGGAAAATAAATGCCGTTGTTCGTGTAGTTTCTTCAGTGTCATAACGCCAACTAATAACCCTTTCTACTGTTCACCGGAAGATATACTGTAATTTCATTGTTGAAAATGTCGGTGGCTACGCGTAGATCCTCGGGTGTGCTCTGATTAAGATCCAGCAAAATGTAACCGTAGGGTTTATTAGTCGCCTGAGTATACCCTGACAACAGAAATTTAGGGGCGCCGGGGTATATCTGTTTATTGAGAGTTATGAGCGAGCTAGAATCACGAAGAACTCGATAGATAATATAGATGGTGCAATTCAAAGCAAGGGTTCGCATACATTTGCTCTGATGAAACAGATTGTGTAGAACTAGGTTTATGGAAATGTGTTCGTGGTGGGAGCGAACAGTAAACAGTTGTAACATTTCCTGTGAGAACTGTTCAATGGATTCAGCCAAATCATCAATAATCAACCACGAGTTCGATTCAATACTATTGAAAACATCAAGTCCCAGTATGAATTGTATTGGTATGGTTGTGGCAATTGCTTTTATTTGATCATAGGACTCCTGCCAAATACTATAGCAATAGTAGATTTTTTTCGGTTTTTCCAAAAACATTTTATCGCAATTTTGAATTATTCTAGTTAAGAGTGTTGTTTTCCCCGACATTGAGGGCCCACACAGAAACGCCCTGAAGGGTGTTTTAAATTGATACATGCTGCTGCTGCTGTTGACAACAGTTGGACTACAACTAACTCTAAATCATACGTGTCCAATGAATAAGTAGTAGTAGTAGTAGTAATTTTCCCATAGATCTATCTAGTACGTTAACAAGAGTAACAACAAAAAAAAATATTTCATGGCAGCATTTATTTCGGTAACATGAAAACTCTATTTGTTCAACATGAACAACAACGATATGAATAACACTTGTTCAACAAGAACCTGACAACAATATTTCATGATCATTTATTTCGGCAACATGAAAACTCTATTTGTTCGACATGAACAACAATGATAAAAATGACACTTTATGTACAACATAAATAAAAAAAACACTTTTTGTCCATGAAGAGCAAACTTTTCTGTACAACAAAAAAACACTTGAAAACAACAGAAAAAAAACACTTGAAAATTGAACTAGCACAGTTGAACATTATGCATTTAAAAATGGGGTCCCCCCCCCGGGCCGCGGGGCCGAAGGCCGACCGGCCGCGTGCGGGAGCCCACCCCGGGGCCGCGGGGCGAAAATGGATTGTACACAATAGTTGTCGTCACTGCTGCTGCTACAGGTTAGTGGTTGGGTTATTTGAGGTTAGATTAGTTAATTTATGAAGGGGTTGGTGGTGGTTAGTTAATTTATGAATGGGTTGGTGGTGGTTAGTGGTTGGGTTAGTCAGATTAGGTTAATTTATCCAGACCAAGTTGATTGCGATAGTCTATGCATTCAACTCGGTCTGAAATACGGTAGTGGCCATGAGGCAGGACACTCACACCATTCTCGAGCACATAGACTTTGTCAGATATACATGACATTGCATTTGTTTTCCTCTCTCACAGTATAATTTCTGTACTGTAGAGAGCGAATTGCAAGCACTTGTGCTCTCGGCACTAGGCTACTTTCTACACAGTCTCTGTACACGCTCATGTTGAAATTGCTCTTTACAAAATATGTAGGCACCCCTTTACACGCCTTCTTTTCATCCCCACTATGAGTTTTAACGCAATAAACTTTAGGACCCGGGAACACCCCCCTGGATATCAAATCACTCCCCGTCTCCGATTTTAACATTAATAGTTGGTTGGGGGCTTGACGTTTCACCAACTCGGGGTAGAGTGATGGATTCCAGTTGGTGAAATCCATCCGCGAGCTGATGTGTTCCTCCTTTTCTAGATCACCCAATAAATCTTCGGTCCCATTTACCTTTAACAGCAGAGAATCTGTATCCCCATAGTAAACTTGAACCTCCCCCTCCCGTGGCCATTTCACCTTGCACACATTGTAAAAAAAACGACAACATGAGCTTTTTGGAAATTTCCAGTACTGAACTGCCGCCCGCTATATTCTTGTTCAGTACCACATTTCGCGTTCGCCTGTGTAGAAGAACCATGCCAGTCTCTATGCTCGTGAACGATGTAAAATTGGGATCGGCAATAATTCGTGCACACTCTAGAGGGTCAGTCACGACGTCGCAGCGAGATCTGTTACGTACGCTTTCACACATTTTGCCAAACGCTGAATTTAGGATGAGTTTGTACATTTCCTTCTCCACCTTTGAGTTTGCCCTAGAGCGTTTATCGACAAAAGTGTCGATAAACGTCTTTAAATATGGTCGCTGATTGAACTGCAGGACCCTGTGTATTTTGGTGATTTTGAAGCCATTGTTCACCATCCAGTGCAAAAGCACATGGTGAACAACGATATTCTCCTTAGGGTCCAAATCAGCAATCAGTTTTTGCTTAGAGGGAGTCCAGTGCATCCCCATATCCTTAACCAATGATCGATTGTAGGGGCTCAATGAGTCCCTGCTCACGGGTCGATTGATACAGGGAAAAACAAAATCTTTGACGGAGTCGTGAAGCGCCAGAGGAATGTGACCGTCAATTTCAAAGAACCATCCTTGTGGCCCATTGTCCTCGACGGTGGTAATGTCGGGGAACTCACAAGGATTCTCAAGCCATTGATAGTTCCCACACGGCAAGGAGTAGTGAGACATTGCCGAGGGGTACAATGAGTTCATGTCCAAGAACACTGCATTTGACTTTGCACCGCTGCTGTTTTGTCCGCTCGGATCGGTTGACAAGACGCGGTCCCCATGAAAAACATACCCTCCCCTCATTGAACGCTCCACAAAAAGGTGCTGATCTACATCGGTGATTAGGCCTATTTCCTCCCTACTAATTTTTAAAATCAAATCCATCACCAAATGGGGTGTGGAAAAATAGTAGCCTATATCTAACCCGAACTCTGAATAGATTTGATCTGTGTTCTTACAGACTATATCCAACAGATTTAAAACGTCACTGGCCAAGTACAGTCTACAATAATCCCACCCATTTTTACAATCCCCCTTAGACCACACCTTCTTGGCAAACTCATAGTCCTCGGCTGTGCATTCACTGCTGGTCAGTGAATTGTAAAAAGCTTCAATTGGTGGTAGTTTCACCTCGCTTAAGCGAGCGCCAGAACAGTAATAGTCGTATGCGTATACACCTTTGCAGGTCAACAGATCATACATTTCACTGTCTGGAAAGGGCTGTTTAAGCAAGGGAAAGCTATCAAAATTGTCGCTTTTCTGCACTTGAATCAATTGACTCAATGCCTTGGGAAAAAACTAAAGGAATCTAAAAACCTGATTTTATTCCAGAACGTATGCCCATTATCCACTGCCTGCCATTTCAGCTCGAGAAGCAACAACTTCTCGGCCGATTTTGGAATAATGTTATAGGTAAATGAATTGTTTACCCATGGACTATCTACTCCCCCTCCCTCCCTATGCATACGTGCCAGTGCCGGTAAATTAAATTTTAAATCGTAATTTGAGTTGTGGATAAAAACAGGGATAAAAACTGCTGGTTAACATTTAAGTTACACGATTGATGCGCAACCCCTCTAAAATTACTACCCCCAGGGGATATTTCCTGCCACAAGTGATTATGATCCCTGACTTTCCCCCTCCCACCACCTCTTCTCTTTAGTCCCCTTATCCCCCTCTACAAACTCCCCCTTACAAACCCAACATATTTTTTGATTTTTAATCGCGAGACGATCCTCTGCAGACAAAACCATTGGGTAATGGGTATTTCTCAAACGAGAAATAGCACCATTAGCTGTGCCAATTAGTTTAGTCAGTGCCTTGACCATACACTCCCACTCATCCAACGTTTCTACTATTTCTAACAACCGCATGGTGTTAGAACTGTCTCTTTGCGCATGAGCATAGGACACTGCAATAGCTTGATGTTCTTTGACTCGGTTTGGAAATTGGGGATCATTCACCTCCACCAGCTTAGCTTCACAGTCTAAAGATATTTTGTTGCACTGGAGGAGGGTGTTTTGAAATTTTTTAAAACTTAAAATAGCCCTATCCCCTGAAACCGTTTCCACTGTCTGGTAGCCATGTCGGATACAATGCCTCATGTGATCCCGTAGTTTTATATCGCTACGGAATCGAGAGAGGCATGTCGGACAGTAGAAACATTCCCCCCTTTTCTTACCCTCCTCCAGAACTCTACTGATGTCTGTGATCGGGTTAAAATGGCCTATTGAATTGGCAAAGTCACTAGATCGTGGTGTATACAACAACCAAACCCAGTGTCTGACTAATTCAATTGACGGGCCCCTTACAGGGAAGACTACCCCCATCTTTTTTAAACGAACCCCATCTTCAAATTCAGTTTCATACTGAACCACAGTAACGCCTATATTTAAATGGGCATTAGCCCTTTCAAAAATATCAATAGATCGTAGCGTTACTGGGTATTTTCCTTCTAAACAAGAGAAATCTACAATGGGGAAACTGGACCCTTCCTTCCCATGTACAGCCCAATCGTCTAAATTCGTCTTGGTAGCGTCACGTGCTAGAGGCTCGAATGCTGATATAAGGAAAGCATACCTGAAACATTTTTGACCTGTTTCAAAACAGATCCGATGGACACCTTTACAACCTTCTAAATCTGGATTATATTTTAAAACTACTGCCCTTTCCCCACCTGACCCCCCTCTTAAAATAAAATCTTTCTTAAATTTACAAATATTCACACTTAAATTTTCAATAAATAAAACTACAGACCCACTACCATTTTCGTTAAAGTTCTCAAGATGCGCTATAATTTGACCTACCCACTCCGAAAAAACACCCTCAAAATTTTCTAAATTCGGATAAATCAAACGTATCTCGGAATGTACATAATGATAATAAACTTCGCTTTTCCCCTCATTTAAATAAAACACCTTTAAAACAATAGAAAGTTTAATTGAATCCCTCCCCCCACCCCACTACTGAATTTGGTTCTCCAGCAGTGCACGAATTTTATCTACATAGTCATGCACAATTTCTACAGGACCAAACACAAATTTTCCCCCATAAGTGAATTAAACGGGTCCCCAAAAGTCGCAGTGTAAACAACTATTGCATTTAAAATTGTGTTGGACAGCTGAAAGTCTGGAAATGGTGTCAATTGGTCATTACCCCCCTCGCCCTCTTGTATATCATCAGCACTCCCTCCCCCACATTGTTCAACAATATTTGGGGCATGCGAATGCTCCACTTCAGTTGTTTGAAGTGGATTCGTTAGGGTATCGGAGGCTGGAGGAGGAGGAGGGTTCCCCGTTAATTCGTTTGTAAAATCATTTAAAAGCTGTAGTGTTTTTGGGCTCAAGTCCCCCTGCCCAACTGCGCTATTATCTATATTAAAAAGAAAATCATTTAAAAACTCATCAATATTAAACGGTATTTGACTGTCAGGTAAAATGTTATCGTCCCATGTTAAATTGTTGGGGGACTCCACGTGTGCCTCCTCTCCTCCAACTGATGATGATGGTGACAATGAATATGGTACCAATGGCTCATTTTCCTATAAATGAAAAACATAGCTTATTTTCAAAGTTTTCAAATCACCCCTACTGTTTTTAAAATTTGGATTATTATTTACATATTATTTAAAACGCGCTTAGTAGTAGTAGTAGTAGCAGTATGCACATAGTAGCATTTGGTTAATTCAACTGAAAGAAAATTCAACTTAACGAAAATCTAAAACACATTACATAGAATTGACAATTTGATTTTGTTCAAACAACTCCCCACAATTTCCAATATTCAATACTCTTCGAGCTCGCCATCGCAGCGCTTCCCGCGGCGCTTCCCCCAACGCTTCTCGAGCCCACCGGCGCTTCCCGGGGGAGCCGCGGCGGCTCCCAGCCGTTTACATAATGTCCAAAAAAAATATTGTTAGACCATAAGTCGTTTCAAAGATCACGTACAGATTGTGAACTCATTAGCTTAATTATTGTAAGCCGCCGCGTATGTTCTGTTCCAAGACTGTTCAGCAGGAAAATACAATTAATTGGGAAACCGTTAACTCTTATTGCCAATGCTAAGCCCCTAAATTCTTGGCAAGTTGTAAGCTGTCAAAAATATTGCGCAAATTAGAATCCATATGTGCAAAGAGATAAATGGGATAATCTCTGTCCTTTCCCATAAAACTATAATATTCAATTGTGAAAAATTGCATTTTGAGTTTCATAGTGGAGAGATAGCGGTAAACTAGAAATTACCTAAAAATATTATTATGAGATATTGAAGAGATAGCAATAGTGGGGGGAACAGAGAAAATAGCAAAGATTAGAAAAAGAGCGGTTTGACAAGCAAAAAAATTACATTATATTTAGATATCTCTGGTGGAGGGGGGAGCAGAGAAATTTAAAATAATGGTTGGGGGCGAGGGGTTAATATTTTAATATCTCTGAGATACACTTTTACACAGTGTTGAAAAAGAGTGAAAAGAAAAGACTAAAAGACATTGGAAGAAATAGATATATATTTCTATAAGATAGGTAGGAAAAATGCTCACATTTGCAAATCCTGGCTGCACTTGGGTGCCGGATGGTCCAGGTAGCGTGTGTTCGAGGGCAACCTCATGATTTTGTATAGTTCCTGAGACCCTCGACAATGTAGGATAAGAGGATGACGGGTAAGCTACCACACAATTTTCCGCAACTGCGGCATTGAAAGCATCCATCCACTCTCTTTTGGGTTTTCGGCCTGGCTGTATTGTTGCCTGTGCAGATGAAGCTTGGGCAGGCAGTGTAGAGCTAGAGGGCATCGGACAGCGGCCATATTGAACAACTCGTGCCTTCGTAGGGGTTTTACCTTGAACCCTAGCTCTCTTAGTGGGAGGTGGCACACATTCTTCACCATTGTCCTTAAAGGAAGAAAAAATTTAGCATAGAAAATAATTTCACCCTTTTTTTACAGAATGAAAATTAGTACCCCCTTCTACAGAATTTATTGTCAGACATAATTTTGTCTAGAAAAATTTTTATTTTGTCACTAATAAAAGCGCTAACGCCTTCCCCAACAATAATCCTGGATTCAAAATTGACCCCCTCCCCCTAAATTTTGGAAAATTAAGCCACCCTAGGTTTACCCTCTCATTGAGTTAATCTTGCGTTTTTTTGCAAGCGCAATGCAGATCAATAAAGAATATATCTTGCTGCCTTTTATTCAAATGCTACAGTTAAAATCGCTAAAATATCAAAGAGAAATGGTTCGACACTGAAGTAGAAAACAATTATCTTTTCATTTCTATTTGTCACTAATAAAAGCGCTAACCCCTTCCCCAACAATAATCCTGGATTCAAAATTGACCCCCTCCCCCTAAATTTTTGAAAATTAAGCCACCCTAGGTTTACCCTCTCATTGAGTTAATCTTGCGTTTGTTTTTTTTGCAGGCGCAATGCAGATCAATAAAGAATATATCTTACTGCCTTTTATTCAAATGCTATAGTTAAAATCGCTAAAATGTCAAAGAGAAATGGTTCGACACTGAAGTAGAAAACAAATATGATAAAAAATATTATCTTTTCATTTCTATTTTGTCACCATTAAAAGCGTTAACCCCTTCCCCAACAAATATCCTGGATTCAAAATTGACCCCCCCCCCTAAATTTGGAGAATTAAGCCACCCTAGGTTTACCCTCTCATTGAGTTAATCTTGCGTAACTATTCAATAATCTCTTTTAATTTTGTAGACAATTCGTTCCCCTTTTTTCAGACATCATTGAAATACGCAAAGCATTGAATCCTCACAAGCTTAATTAAGAGTAATCTCTCTTTCCACGGGAATGTTGTTTATGAAAATCTCCCCTCTTGTTGGAGATTCACACGCGGCTTTTACCGCAAAGGAGAGCCAGTTCATTTTGATAATTTTAAACACATCAAGGTGAAAAGACAATTTTGAGCAATAACTTCAATTGAAAGAATTAAATGGTGGTGAATGGTGGGAGGAGGGAGGATGAGGTTTACGTAATGGAAAAAAGTGTATATTTTCAAGCAATGTATAAAGATTTTTTTTTGGGGGGGGGGTATACCCTGAATTTGAATATGTTTGGAGGGTGACCAAGGAAAATAATTTTATTTTGAAAATAAAAATGTACTAAAACAGAACTTACATGGTAAATTGAGGCTGTCAAGGTTTCAAGCTCATCAATAGTATCCATTCTTGTTATTTCAACTGTGTCAAAATACTTTCTGATAATTTAATTACAATGCATGCCCGTTATATACGAAATCTCAAGGGTGAATTGTTATGTAACGGGGAAAATCATATGTAAGCAAGCCTCTGATTGGCTGAGAAGGAAACACGTGATCATGTTTCCTAATTCATGGATCATAACATTCGTAAGAAGTGTCATTGACTCCGGTCCCCCCGTTAGACTCAATAATCCAGAAAACATCCATCAAAGTGAGAAAGTTCCTGTTTTTTCATTCTCACTGACAAAAACCATAAAACAGACATAAATTGATGTTGACATCCATGAAAAACATCAAATAAATTGACCAACACTCATAACCGTCCAAGAAACATCCATAAATGTGAGAAAATTCCTGTTTTTTCAAGTGAGAAAAATTCTATTTTTTCATTCTCAGTGAGAAAACCATCCACGTGGTCATGTCACGAGTCAATAAGGCCTTTGTACTGATGATTTTTTTTTTTGATCAATACCACTGGCCTTCGCACGATAGGGCTTATGTTTGTCCACTCGGCGAAGTGCATCTTGAAGTAAAAGCAGTTACAGGTCCTGCAATTATCGGTAGTAAAAGTGTGAAAAAGCTACCGCCTGCCTGAAGAAGACGTTTCCTTTTAAAATTCTCTCCTTTGCTTTTAGAGGCCAATGTACGTACAATGGAACGATGTTGCTTTGCCTGTTGCTTAACTACTTCTGGCAGTTGAACATTGCCCTCGGTCAAATTTAAACAAAGTTCAGATATTAGATTAATGAAATCATTGTCAATACCATGTTTGAGTATGGCTTTCCTAAGTGGGGGTTTTGAAGTGCTTAGAACTGAAAATAAATGTCTATTTTCATGTAGTTTCTTCAGTGTCATGATAACAACTAATAGGTCTTTTTACTGTTCACGGGGAGATATACTGTAATTTCATTGTCAAAAATATCTGTGACTACACGCAAATCCTCGGCTGTATTTTGATTAAGATCCAATAGGATATAGCCGTAGGGTTTATTAGTTGCCTGATTGTACGCTGAGAGCAGAAATTTGGGGAGCCTAGACATATTTGCTTATTGAGAGTTATTAGCGAGCTAGAATCACGAACAACTCTGTAGATGATATAGTAGGTGCAGTTCAATGCAAGTGTTCGCATACATTTGCTCTGAAGAAAGAGATTGTGTAGAACCAGAGTAATGGAAATCTGTTCATGATGAGAGCGAACGGTGAACAATTGCAGCATTTCCTGGGACCATTGTTCAATAGATTCAGCCAGATCGTCAATAATCAGCCAAGAGTTTGGTTCAATAATGTTGAAAACATCAAGTCCCTGTATGAATTGTGTCTGCACCAATCCCGCCGTGCCAATTGCTTTTATTTTATCGTATGACTCCTGCCAAATACTGTAACAATAGTAGATTTTTTTCGGCTTTTCCACAAACATTTTATCACAATTTTTAATTATTTTAGTTAAGAGTGTTGTTTTGCCTAACATTGATGGCCCACACAGAAACGATCTGAATGGTGTTTTAAATTGATACATGTTCCCTTCAACAGTTCACCTAGACAACTAACTGTAGACTATAGTTGTCTAATGACTAAATAATTTCCCTATTACTAGTCCGTTCAAGAATAATAATGAGAAGAAGAACAAAATCAATAAAGAATCATATTTCTTGTATTATAAAAAAACACTTTACAGAAAACAAAGAAAAATACACTTAAGATTTTTTTTAATTTATTTATAATAAAAAACATTTATTTTAAAAAATGCACTAGAAAAAGCTCTTTAATAAATATACTTTATTTATAAAAAATACAACATTTAATGAAAAAAATACACTTTGAATAATATCCCTTTTTTAATTTGAATGCAACATGTATATTTACAAAAGCACAAAAATCTGCTCTAAGTAAAAAAAAGATAACTTTGGTAGTGGCGGCTCGCCCCCTGCTGGTGGCCGGCTAGGCGCCCCCCTCCCTTATGCCTGTTATCTATAGATTAAGTTTGATGTAATCCTTGACTGTTCTGTTTACGATTGTACTGTACTCTATTCAAAAGGTTTCTTTATCAATGATTTAGTCTTCCGTGTTATCTATTTTAAGCAAATAAAGAAAAATTGTTGTTTTTTTTAATCAGGGGATAACTGTCACCAAAGTTTAATTTCTTTTTTATTGAAAATCTCATTGATTTTTGACTAATCCTGTCCTGTAGACAATTCCAATATTAAGCTAAATTTTGTATGTTACGTATAATAATAAGATTACATTATTTTTTCTTTAACTATGACAAAATATAGCCTACATACAATTTTTTTTCTTAAGTTAAATCATCACACTAATATTACGCCCAAATTTGTTATTTTGTTGATTTTATGTACCCCTAACTCAGTACCCTTTAAGTCGCGTTCCTTAAGATTTTTTTAGGAAGAGGTCTGGGATGCTCATCAGGGTTTGACTAGGATGGTCTAACACTTCTTTAAGAAAAAAAATCCTCCAAAATCACTAAACACGTAGACTTAATAAAGTGGCGTCTTCGTTAGGATTTTTTTTTAGCAATGAAACGGGATTTAACACTTTTGAGAATGTTATAAAATCATGCTTCCCTTTTAAAACAATTGGCGATGTAACTTCTTTACCTTTCAAACGTATAAAGTACTTGCAAAGCCACGTTCAGGATGCCAAATCTAGTTTTGGACCGAGTCTCGAAGTCTCAGAATCCTGAATCTGATAGACGTAAAGATCAACAGTGTTGAAATTTCAAAATTGATTCAAGGCTTTGCTCGGCATTTGGGCACTGCTTAAGAAGAAGAAATTCTAGTAAACTCAAGACAGCAGAAAATCCATGGAAATCAATTTGGGAAGAAACAGGTCTAACTGGGGGGGGG
>JAQQPU010003475.1:0-18839 GCA_029168905.1 Artemia sp. Kazakhstan ARC1039 | reverse complement strand
AATTGGGTAAGCAAAGCAAGTAGGCTAATAATTAAGTGGTTGCCATAGAAGAAAAGGATGAAAAATGCTCTTTTTAAAAAACGTCTCAAGCTTGGAAATTTCCTCAAGACGATCAATTTTTGGGTGGTTGAATGTTGTATTTAACAAGTAACATAATGCTAGTTTAATTGAAAAATAATGTAGCACCTAGGCCTAGACTGCTTTGGGTAAGTTCATTGTTTTTTTTTTTATATTAATTTGCAAGATGAAAGATAAACATGCCAATTGATGTGCCTGCCTATGGTAGTTCAACTTCAAAATATGGGTATAAGCCTAGGCTTTCAGCAGTACATAAGGAAACAAGTATAGAAAACAATTTGGTAAATATCTACCAAATCATATCAGCCTATTGAGTTAGGACTAAAGTGAATACAGCATTTGATGCCTTTTTTTATGCTGATTGCAAATATAATAAGCATTTCTATCGGAAATGAATTTCAGCCCCCCTATATATGCCAATTCAGGGTTAGGTTAGGTATATATAGGGGGGGGGGGAGCTGAAATTCATTTCCCATAGAAATGCTTATTGTATTCATAATCAGCATAAAAAAAGGCATTGAATGGTGTATTCACTTTATTCCTAACTCAATAATATGATTTGTTAGATATTTACCAAAGAAAGAAGTGAAGATAGAGGTTCACTCCCTGTAAAAATATGTTAACAAGGATTATTCTGCATATTACAAAGTAAGAATTGTTGGTAAATATCTACTAAATTATATAATTGGCTTACCTGTAAAGTGAATATACCACTTGATGCCTTTTTTTATGCTGATTACAAATATAATAATCATTTCTAATGGATAGCCTATGATTTTCAGCCCCCCCCCCCCCTATATATGCCAATTCAGGGTATATATTTAGGGGGGGGCTGAAATTCATTTCCGATAGAAATGCTTATTGTATTCGTAATCAGCATAAAAAAAGGCCATTTTGTAGATGGCACCACATCTAGTCCATTTAGCCAATTTTTCAAAATTGATCAAACATTATTGGGAAAATTATGAGTTTCTTAGGAAAACAAGGAAAGAAGTGAAGATAAAGGTTCTTCCCCTGCAAAATATGTTAACTAGGATCATTCTGCATATTATGAAGTGAGAATTGAATCCTTAACATGTTTTTTTATGTACTGCTGGAACCCTAGGCTTAGACCAAAATATGATATCAGTGTGCAGTTAGGGCTGTTGAGATGGAAACACTACAAGACTAGAAGTTTCCTGAGAAGGAAATATAAGACACATCTTAGTATAGAGTAAAGGCACTGATGCTTTGACAGTGCAATTTTGGAACCACTGTCAAAATTGTCCTTGAAAACAGGATAACTCTGCTTAGTTGTGACTTGGAACACCATCTCTTGAAGCCATCATTATATTTTGGCATTGCAAAACATGGACACTGTATCCAACACACTGAGATAAGAAAAGAATATTCAATTCAATCAGTTTCCTGTTTTCAACACAAAATGAGCTCCCAGAAATTTTTTAACTATTTAATGTTCTAACTGTCATTACTTGGTTATTTTTTAGCAAAAAAGCTGGGATCAGCATCAATGCATCAAGATACATCTGATCTTCTCTAAAATGTAGCCAGCTTGCCTTTTTCTTGATTAATTAAAAAACTTTCTACAAAATAAGTTTTTCAAAAAAAAGTAAAGAACTCCATTAAACCAAAAATGAACAAAATTAGAATCAAATAATCTACCAAGCATACAACTACCACAAATCAGTATCAATAAATAAATGAAGCCCAAAACAAACAGAAATTAAAACAAATAACAGAGTCAAACTTGAAACAAGCAGAAATTAATATGAGTAGGGTTCTAAATTCCTATGCTTTCTAAAAGCCAGAATATAATTTGTGCTTTACTGAAAAAATTCAAATGAATTTACTGAAAAAAATGTGCAACATCAGTTTAATATACATATGATGACTTATTAAAACAACTATCTCTAGCTGGCATCCTAAAGTATTTATGAAGCTCTACAAGGCACTGGTTCATCCACGCCTTGAGATTGGAATGTCCCTGGCATCCCCCTATTTTAAGAAGGACAGGGAAATACTAGAAAAAGTACAGAGAAGAGCAACTAAGATGGTTGATGGCCTCAAACAAGTGCCATATGAAGAGCATTTGCGTCATATGAAGCTCCCTACTCTCACATACCAGAGGAAGCAAGGCAACATGATTCTAACCCACAAAGTCATTTCAAAAAATACTCTTCCTGGTCTCCTTGCTCCCCCAGAACGCCTTGTGACAAGAGGACATTCAATGAAAATTTTCAAGAAGCACTCTTCTATCCGAGAGAGAAGCCATTTCTTCAGCCAACAAATAACCAACTTGTGGAATCAGCTCTCTGAAGATACAGTGTCTGCAGACTCGACAATTGCCTTCAAGCAAAGACTTTACAAAGATTGGCAACAGCAGGAGTTCCTCTACAACTGGGAAGCTGCTGAGTCTACAACCCAAATGTAGCAAGCAAATCATGACAAAAAAAAAAAAAACATTAGATGTCATCACAGAGCATTACAAGGATGGAAAATCCTTAAATTTGCTCCAAGCTGTGATTTAAGGTAATTTAAGGTAATGATGATATTTATTCCTTAAAATCTTAATTAATTTTTGATTTCTCAAAATTATAAAAGTTAAAACATTTAAAAGAATTTTTTCAGTAAAGTAAAAATTATATTCTGGCTTTTAGACAGCATAAGACTTACAAGCCTTGTTCTGAGGGCTATGGGGGGAGGGTTGTCATCCTCAAAGACATAATTTCTAGATCTTTCAACTATGTTGAACAAAAAGGCCATATCAAAATGTTCATTGGAAATGTTTGGGGAAATTATGGGCATGGGGGGGGCCTCTTCCTCTGATTACTTTTGACTATTAAAAAGGGCAATAGCCTTCTCAATTCCCAATTGAATGAGCCCTTTTTGAAGTTCTTACAACAATGGTTTCTATAAAAACTTTATATGCCCCCAGGGCATAACACAACCTTAGACCTGAGGAGTCTGGGGGGGGGGTTGTTGTTGTCATACTCAAAGACATAATTTCCAGGCCCTTCAACTACATTCAACAAAATGACTATATCAAAATGTTGATTGGAAGTGTTTGGGGAAATAATGGGCATGGGGGGGCATTTGCCCTTCAATCTCAAAATTTGATTGTATGTGTTTGGGAAAATGGGGGGGGGGGGGGTGAGAGGGTGTTTAGTTGCCCTCCAATCACTTTCGACTATTAAAAAGGGCACTAGCCCTTTCAATTTCCAATTGAATGAGCCCTTTTTGAAATTTCTACAACAAATCATTCTATAGAAACCTTATATGCCCCCAGGGCATGGCTTACAACCCTTGCCCTGAGGGTTGTAAGGGGTTGTCATCCTCAAAGACCTAATTTCCAGAACTTTAAACTACATTGAACAAAATGGATATCTCAAAATTTTGATTGGATGTGTTTGGGGAAATGGTAGGCATGCAAGGGGGTATAGTTGCTCTTCAATCACTTTCAACTATTAAAAAGGGTACTAGTCCTTTCAATTTCCAATAGAATGAGCCCTTTTTGAAGATTCTACAACAATGCTTTCTATAAAAACCTTATGTGCCCCCAGGGCATAACTTACAACCCTTACCCTGGGGGCTGTGGGGGGTTGTTATACTCTAAGACCTAATTTCCAGAACTTTTAAACTACATTGAAAAAAATGGCTATCTCAAGATTTTGATTGGATGTGTTTGGGGAAATGGTGGGCATAAGAGGTGTGTTCCAATCACTTTCTACTTTTACTTTCAACTATTAAAAAGGGCACTAGGACTTTCAATTTCCAATTGTAGGAGCCCTTTTTGAAGTTTCTACAACAACACATTCTATAGAAACCTTATATGCCCCCAGGGCATGGCTTACAACTCTTGCCTTGAGGGCTGGGGGGGGGGGGGGGGTTGTCATCCCCAAAGACCTAATTTCCAGATTTTTCAACTGCATTGAACAAAATGGCTATCTAAAAATTTTGATTGGATGTGTTTGGGGAAATGGTGGGTGTAAGAGGGGGGTTAGTTCCCCTCCAATTACTTTGGACTATTAAAAAGGGCATTAGCTCTTTCAATTTCCATTTGAATGAGCCCTTTTTGAAGTTTCTACAACAATGCTATATATAAAAACCTTATATGCCCTGAGGGCATAACTTACAACCATTGCCCTGAGGGGTGTGGGGGGTTTGTCATCCTCAAAGCCATAATTCCTAGAGCCATTTTGTTCAACTATGTTGAACAAAATGGCTATCTCAAAATTGTGATTGGATGTGTTTTGGGAAATGGTAGGCGTGAGAAGGGGGTTAGTTGCTCTCCAATTGCTGTGGACTATTAAAAAGGGTGCTAACCTTTCAATTTCCAATCAAATGAGCTCTTTTTGAAGTTTCTACTACAAAACTTTCTGCAAAAACCTTATATGTCCCCAGGGCATAACTTACAACCTTTGGCCTTAGGGCTCTGAGGGGGTTATTATCATCAAAGAACTAATTTCCAGGGGTTTCAATTATGTTGAACAAAATGGATATCTCAAAATTTTGATTGTGTGTGTTTGAGGAAATGGTGGGCATGAGAGGGGGGTTAGTTGCTCTCCAATCACTTTTGACTATTAAAAAGGGTGCTAGCCCTTTCAATTTCCAATCAAATGAGCCCTTTTTGAAGTTTCTACTATAAAAATTTCTGTACAAACCTTATATACCCCCAGGGCATAACTTACAACCCTTGCCCTTAGGGCTCTGAGGGGGTTATCATCATCAAAGACCTAATTTCCAGAGCTTTCAATTACATTGAACAAAATGGATATCTCAATATTTTAATTGCATGTGTTTGGGGAAATGGTGGGCATGTTTACGAAAAATTAAGCAAGAAAAACGGGTTTTAATTTTTATAAAGCAGTGAATACAATAAAATAAACACTTAATTAAACAAAAATATTCTGAATATTTCGGTCCCATGTCCAGGGGCCTTTCTCAACAGAAAAAAAAAGAAAAGAAAAAAATGAAACAAAAAATATTCTTTTTAAAAACCTTAACTTGCATCAAAATAAAAACATACTAAACACATAAAGAGAAATAAATAGGAAACAAAATACTGTGAGGAGGCGTTGTTTGAATCAATATAGACATTCGATTTTGTTTATATGCCAGTGAATGGAAGTGTTTATTTAATATGTTAGTTTTGTTTCCTATTTATTTATAATTTTTCTTTTGTTGCTTTTTTTCTCTTTATGTGTTTAGTATGTTTTTTTATGTAAGTTAAGGTTTTTAAAAAGAACATTTTTGTTTCATTTTTTTTCTCTTTTTTTCTGTCAAGAAAGGCTCCCGGACGTGGGGCCAAAATATTCAGAGTATTTTTGTTTAATTAAGTGTTTATTTTCTTGTATTCTCTGCTTTATAAAAATTAAAACCCGTTTTTCTTGCTTAATTTTTCATAAATGGAAAAGCAGTGTGGTCTAAGAAATTATTTGAGAGAGGGGCTAGTTGCCTTCCAATCACTCAACTATTAAAAAGGACACTAACCCTTTCAATTCCCAATCAAATGAGCTCTTTTTGAAGTTTCTACTGCAAAACTTTCTGTAAAAACCTTATATGTCCCCAGGGCATAACTTTCAACCCTTGCCCTTAGGGCTCTGAGAGGGTTGTCATCATCAAAGACCTGATTTCCGGGGCTTTCAATTACATTGAACAAAATGGATATCTCAAAATTTTGATTGCATGTGTTTAGGGAAATGGCGGGCATGAGAGGGGGGTTAGTTGCTTTCCAATCACTTTTGACTATCAAAAAGGGTGCTAAACCTTTCAATTTCCAATCAAATGAGTCCTTTTTGAAGTTTCCACTACAAAATTTTCTGTAAAAACCTTATATACCCCCTGGGCGTAACTTACAACCCTTGCCCTTATTGCTCTGAGGGGGTTATCATCATCAAAGACCTAATTTCCAGAGCTTTTAATTACATTGAACAAAATGGACATCTCAAAATTTTGATTACATGTGTTTGGGGAAATGGTGGGTGTGAGAGGGGGGTTAGTTGCCTTCCAATCACGCAACTATTAAAAAGGACACTAGCCCTTTCAATTCCCAATCGAATGAGCCCTTTTTGAAGTTTTTATATGCCCCTTGGGCATAACTTTCAACCCTTGCCCTGAGGGCTGTTGGGGGTTGTCATCCTCAAAGACCTAATCTCCAGAAATTTCAGCTATGTTGAACAAAATTTTGATGGGATGTGTTTTGGGAGTGATGGGCCTGAGAGGGGGGTTAGTTGCCCTCCAATCATTTTTGACTATTAAAAAGGGCCCTAGCCCTTTGAATTTCGAATTAAATGGGTCCTTTTTGAAGTTTCTACAACAATGCTTTTCATAAAAACCTTATATGTCCTTAGGGTATAAATTACAACCCTTGCCCTGAGGGCTGTGAGGGGAGTGTCTTCCTAAAAATATAATTTCCAGATCTTTCAACTATGTTGAACAAAATGGCTATATCAAAATTTTGATTCGATGTGTTTGTGAAAATGGTTGGCATGGAAGGGGTGTTAGTTGCCTTTCAATCACCTTCGACTGTTAAAAGGCACAAGCCCTTCCAATTTCCAATTGAATAAGCCCTTTTCAAAGTTTCTACAGCCACTCCTTTGATACAAAGTGCCCTGGTCTAAAACAAACCAAGAAACCAAAAAATAAAAAAATTAATACATTGTACCAACATTGTTTTTTACTTAGGCAGCACTATTGTGCTGCCTATGATAAAATCAAATTAAAATGGCAGCTAATATTATATTGACAAAACTGTTCCAAGTGTTGAAAATCCTTGTCTGATGTAATGGAATACAAGGCTGACTTAAAATTTTCCTTTAGCCAAATACAAATGTAGATATTGGCTTCTATCATGAGATTCATTTCTTTTGAGAATGTCATATAGTAACCTTGTCAAAATTTTCGACAGACAGCAACAGGCCCTGTCAAATTATAGGTGACTTTGTCAAAACTTCACTGAACCGGGAAAACAGATAAGAAACAGCTGGTGTCGAAATCCAAGGGTCCTCTGACAAAAACAGTTGTCAAATTTACAGGTACTTTCTCAACAACAAAAGATTTTGATGATTATTATTTCTAATAATATTCACATGAAAATAAACGTAAAAAAGGTTTTTATTATATCATAGCTCTACTGATTTGATGCTAGATTTTTCCATCATCTGAGGAAGTGCCACTTGGCCTCATACCATGTTCATATTTTTAAACATTTGACTTGGTTGATCACAACATCCTAAATCATTCATCACTGAATAACTTTGAAGTAGACCCTCTCTTAGTAAATTTGTACATGTTTTCTTTCAAATGGATCCCAGGTTTTAAAATAATAAAAAAAATTCTCTCTGATCCCCTCCCTACTTGGTGTAGAATTCCTTAAGGAACCTTGTTAGGGCCACTATTATATGTAGTATTGCTTAATGAAATTGGTAAGAGATTCCCTCAAATGTGTTAATGTGTAGATTACCTGCTTATCCTTGAAGTATCTCATAGAAATATCAAAAGTGACCCCATCAAAATGCTACTCATGTTTAGGACAAGGCTAAGAATTTACATACTAACGTAAATTCCACTAAGTCAATTATAATAACAATAAACTTCTTAAAATTCTTAAAATCCACTCCCATTTTTTTTAGACCCTATCCCACCTAAAATGCTAGTGAAACATGTTAAACTCCTCAGTGTCACAAATTCCTAATGATCTTAAGTTGGACATGCATATTTCAAGGATTCTGGACTTCGAAACAAAGGACAGTCAAAACTAAAAATTTTAAGGTGGATTAAAATGGCAGACTAACTTTGAAATGGCCATATGTTGACAACATTTTCACTGTGAACAACAAGGAAATCTTTGGTGGACCATTAAAGCTGAGAGGAACTAGGCCATTCCAGATATCGTTTGGAGATACTGTTCTTGTGGTATATATGCAAAAAAGTTAAAAAAAAGGCATATGACCTAGGTCACAAGATTACATTCCATATGATTATCCAATTTCGTTCCTATACCTGTGACAATTTTTTCAGTTTTTTTGCTTCCGCTATAGTGTTTTATATATTTACACATTAAACAAAGTTTGAAGAGAAACAAAGAAATAAATTAAAAAGAATAGGCATGTCGAATGCACAAGTATCCACCCACAAGCATTCCCCAAGTATTTTGACATGTTTCAAATTGGGTTCCAACTAATGTTGAAAACAGGTAACTTTTTTTGTTCTGTCGGATTTGTAGGTAAAAACTGTCCAATTTCAGAAAAACGGAGTTTTGTATCCTTTTCTGATAAAACTTCAAACTTCTAATCAAACAGTACGATTCCTAGATGTTTTTCTTTGATACTGAAACCCTTTTCAAACCAAAAGTCTTTAAGCTAGACCTTCCAGAGTAGAAAAAGTCGTTTTTTACAAAAATTGTCAAATAATTGTGCCTTTACTCTATTTACTTTATGCATAATTATTGCATTCTAAAACACCAAAACAAGATTTTTCGAAGACTTGTCTTTGCTGATATTCTGCCCAAAACTGTTGGTTCCCGAAAACTGACTTTTAGCTAGATTTTCAGAAAATCCCGAAAACACCTGATTCCAATTCAAGTCAAAACAAATTTGAGAAACTTGTTTAGATTTTTATGGTGAACTTAAAACTTGCCCAAACTGCTTCATTGTATGCAAATATAAAATAAAATGACGTGTTCCCAAATAAAAATGTTGAGAGTTAATGGATCAAGAATTAAAATGCGGAATTCAAATTTTAATTTTAGACAAAATTTCAGTACTGAGTCAAAATTTTTGAATTATAGTAGTTTTGATGTAGTTATCTGTATCCCCATCTTGTAGGTATTCCTAAATATATATGTAACTTAATCCACCAATTTGTTAAAGAAATCTTTTATATTATATTTTCTTGTAGCTGTTTGTAGTTTATCATTTATTGAAACTTCAGTGTGAATGAATTCAAAAGTTTTACTGTGGCTAATTGTGCAAAAACCTTTGGATGAATTAAAAATGCACACCTTCTCCTCCCTGCAAAGACAAAGTAAGTTCCCTTGCCTCCCTCCTACACTCAGATCAATTCCCACTTTTTGTTCCTGAGATGTTGCAGATATGCTATTTTGTTAACATGGATGTATAGTTTCTTTCAATTTACCTCTACCCCTCATCCCAAGTAAAAAATTTCAGATCTACTTGGCCCCCAAACACCCACTGTAAATTTCACCTTGGTCTCACAGGCTGTTCCTGAGATAATGCAGATACAGTATTTTGACAATCTTGGTACATATGCTTTCTTTGAGTCTACATCATTATCTACCCAGGAAAATTTTAGTCCAACAGATGCTTCTAATGTAAAAATTTAAAACAGATTGAAGACCAAACCTTTTGACCATTTCCGTCCACCTTCTACCCCGTTTTAGAATTTGAGGTTAACTTGTCATCCTCCTCCCTCCAAAAAACAGACACTCTGAGAGTTTATAATGTGATCCCTAAAGCTGTTCCCTGAAAATTGTAGATACACTTTCCTGATCACCTGAAAATGCATGGTGTCTTTTGATTTACCTTGCTGCTTAAATATGAATTAAAAATGCTGCTTAAATATAGATCATAGGTCCCATTGATGCTTATAGTGCAATAATGTTTAGGTGGATTTGAGAACCTGCTTACTCCCCAATCAAAACAAACTTGAGGACCACTTGCACCCCCCCCCAGTACAGAATTTGAAGTCCCCCTGTCCCTAACTCTTTCTTCTGTTATCCTTCTTGAATGTCTCAACTCCATTTCCCAAGTTGTTTCTGAGATATTCTAGACATGCTTTATGATACACTGGAGGGGGACATCAATTGACAGAGTGGGGCAATTAACTCCCAGATTTTTTTTGCCTTCCTCTCCCTAGATTTTGGAACACACTTTTTGGCATTTTGTTGAAAAAAATGAAAAAATCAACCCCATAAATCAATCCCCCACCCCACCTAGATCTTGAAACTAAATTTGTTGTATCTTCATTAAAAAATGAACAAAAACCCTTGTCCATCCCCCCCCCCATATGTTTTTTTAATTGGCATTCCTGAGCCTGGGTGCATATAGCATATGCATTGATTTATAGGTACCTTTGTTGTTTCCACAGTAGACCTATACCCTGTGAATTTCAGCCTAGCAAAAAATGTTGAACAAGTTTTAGCTGATTGGACAACGATGAGCCAATATTGATTCCTTTTCTACCAAAACCTATCTATGAACATTGGATGATTTACATAGTGTATGACTTTTACCCTGGGGCTTTGGAGGTGATATATCCTAGAGGGATGCTTTTCAGACCTCTCACTATAAAAAATAAAATCGCGAAGAAAGGAAGAAAACAAGGACAATTAACAGGCAGTGAAAAAATTGAAAAATTATGCAAATATTTCGGTCAAGACCTCTGCTTGACCGTCCTCAGTGCAGTATAAAACTGATAAAAATATATAAAAAAAACAAACCTTGAAATAAAAACACAAAACTAAAATTGGACGACCATTTGTCAGTAATGGTGAAAGGGTAACCTTTCACCGTTACTGAGAAACGGTGAGTTACCCTTTCACCGTTACTGAGAAAGGGTAGTTTTAGTTTTGTGTTTTTATTTAAGGGTTGGTTTTTTATATATTGATCAGTTTTATTCTGCACTGAAGACAGTCAAGCAGACGTCTTGACCGAAATATATGCATAATTTTTCAGTTTTTTCACTGGCTGTTAATTGTCATCGTTTTCCTTCTTTCTTCGCGATTTTATGTTTTATCATGATTAGCCAGTGTGGTCTCAGAAATTATTTACGACCTTTCACTGTTTCTGAAAAAAAAATATGTCAAAATGTTGGACCAATATCATTGGGGTTAGATGGATAGGATGAGTGTTAACAGATAAGAGCAGCAGAAGGAGGCTAGTTGCCTTTAAAAGACTGTTGGCAGTTAAAAATGGTGCTATAACTTTTCAATTGAACAAGCCTCCTCTTAAACTTCAAAGACCATTTCCTCCATACAAAGTGGAAAGAATAAAGATTTGGCACTGTGTGGAAGGGGGGGGGGGGGTATTTGCGCTAACTAGAAAAAAACTAATTTTTTAAGGGACAGGAGGGGGACCATGGCCGAGGACATTTTTTGTGCTTTAGGTCCCTTTTGGCCCAAGAACTTGTGGCTCTTAGTTTTAAATTGATCAGAGACACAAAGGTCTTTTACCCATTTCTTGGCCCCCTACCCCCCCCCCCTCCCACAACAAAATGTTTTATTCTTTTAACCTAGAGAATAATTCCAGAAAGTTTTGGACCATTTATATACACAACATCCTAAAAAAATATTTTTTCAACTGTGTGTTAACAATAGATTTGTATCCTTTTCAGCCCTAGCTCTATGCGCTGTCAGGGTCCTGGCATCTACAGAAGCATGTTTATTGATTCTTTAAACTATTTTGAATAAATTGTTATCTCAAAATTTTGGTTTTAAGTCTTGGGAGGTGACATAGGGCCAGGAAGCCAAAAAGGGACAGAAGGGAGCTGGTTGCCCTTGAGTCAATTTTGATTCTTATACAGGGCATTAAAAATTTCAATTTTCAATCAAATGAGTGCCCTCCATAGTGTGTACAGCCATCCCTTCCATAAAAAGTAGTTGGGTGGAAAAAAAATATATGGAAGGCATATGACCCTTTATTATCAACCATGCTAGAGTGTTGCCTCTGATTTTGATTAAAGTTTATGTACCCTGGGAAACGCGCGATTTTGCATCTAGTCTGCAGCCATCAATTGCACCAAAAGGCCCAGATACCAAGCCAGGAGTGTGATATTAAATATTTTTTTTCTTTGATAATTAGCTAAATTTTAGTAAAAAATAGAGGAAAAAGTTTCCTTTTTTCTAGGATTTATTAACATATTTTTTAGTCTATAAGAAAACTAAAGGCAAGTTTCAAAAAAGTAATTTGACAAATAGATAAAGCTGAATTTCAGCCATAAAATTATAGCAATATTTTCGTTTTAAGCTGACACATCAAAACTGTAGGATTGGAAGAAAATAACATACTAAAACTCGTATAGGGAACATTAACCTTAAACATAAAAAACAAGCTTTTTCAGATAAAGTAAAGAGCAACATCAAAAATTGAAGCAAATAGAAGCTATTGTGTGTATGAAGGGGCTCTTTCAGAGTCCTTCTAGGGCTCCTTGCAAGAAGCTTGGGGTAATGGGTATATAGTCCTGAAGCAGTACAGTGCTAGTTTCTGCTTCCCTGAAAGCTTCCAGCCAAAAGAGCTCCTTCATCATTATTAATCCAGTTTAAAGATTTCTACCCTCTTGGATCAGAGCCTTCACTTTCCAAAATCATGCATGTTAGAGCTGTCTAAGGTAGACTTCTAAGAAGATTCAGATGAGAAGAATGTCTGAATGGTTTAAATATCACTTAAAGGGTTCAAAATATAATTTGCAGTAGCAGCAATTACATTGTTTGGAATGAGCATTTAATGGTATCTTTGTCTTTGATCTAGCAAGTTAATCAAATAACCAACAAAGTTGTCTCATTTTAATATACCTGGCAAAACAGGCTTGCCTTTCCATCTGATATTGGCAACTAGTGGGTATCTGGTGACTGATATTTGTAAAGAGAACAAAGGGCTATGTCCAAAAGATACTGTAAGCAAAAATTCAATGAAAATCAAACAAGATATCCAACGTTGTTGTCCAAAAGCTATTTTGCAGAATATTCTGCTTATTCTGCAACAAATTGAAAACATATCGATTTGAATATTTCGAATCAGCGTTAAAATGTATTTTAAGGGGTGTGTTCAAGTTTAGCCAAGCGAAATAATAAATTAATTGTAAATTGACCGACTTGGCTGTGTTCCAGTTCTCCCTTAAAGCTAATTTTGGTATTATTTGGCCTTATGTGCCAACTATTATTGAGAAAGAGTCACAAAATTCCTGAAACCATCAAAATTACTGAACTTTTGTCTATATACTAGGGCTATATAGCCTAGAGACATATGAGGGGGGGGAGGGTCTGGATAATAGATAGACTGTAAGCTACTCTGATATTAAAATGAACGCAACTTTTCTGAATTTCATGAAGTAAAATCTTTGTTTTTAAGCGTTTTTTTTAGAAGAGAGTATTAAGAAGACTGTGAATGAGTGAGGAATACAAAACTGTTATTTCATATACCAAATTGTTGTATTTTATTTTTCTTGTATTTGATTATTTCCTTCAAAGATTCTTTCCTTTTTAAATCTTTAGAATTTTCTATTAAAAGTGTCAATTACAATTTGGGGAACGTTGCGATTGAGGATTTTCAAATACTTTCCTTTAATATTTTAGCAGAAAAATAAATGATAAGTCACAAATTTAATACATAATTTCTTTTCTTCAAAAAATCCAAGCTGAATTCGTCTGATTATCTAACCAATTCCTAGTCTGAATGAAAAATCCAACAAAAATCCAGCAACTTATTCAGGATAAAACAAGAACTAGGAGCTTTTGGACATGGTCAAACTTGAAAAAGCAAGTCAAGGCCGTGAATCACTTTATAGCATAAAATTTGAACTAACACACTCATGGCTTTAAGAAAATCCATAAATTTTGCTTTTTTATTTTGTAAATAAATAATTTCTGAAATGAACAGTATTTTTGAAAACCTTGCATATTTGTAATTGGAACCCAATTGCTAATAACTTTTTATTTTGATGATTTTTTCTGGAGGCACCAGTCTAGTTTATCCCCAGTTCTTATCTAAACTCTACAACAAGATAATTCTGCTCCATTACATTCATAAAGATTATCTGTATGAGTTTTCATAATTGCTTCTAGCAATGTAACCCCCCCCCCCCAATTTTTAGATAAAAGCCCTGGGTTACATATGTTTTTTTTGGTTTGCATTATTTGTTTAACTTATTTCTCATCAACAGTTTGTTTCTAATGCCGAGTTGAAAAAATGGTAGACGTTTGTATGTGAATTAGGGCTATATTTAGGGATTGGGGAAGGTTAGAATGTAGGTAAACTACAAGTGATTAAAAATTTCTATAAATATAAATTTTCTGAATATAATGGAAGCAGGAACTTGTTATTATGGTATTTAGTAGAGAGGGGATAAACTAGACTCTTATCAAATCAAACAATAGAAATGCAGTCAATTTTCAAATAACTTGCTTTTTGGGTTGATATTTGCAATAGTCAGTAGTCAGTCTTAGTACTCAATTCTTAGTAATCAGTCGTACTTAGATCACTTAGTAATCTTAGAACGATTACTTAGTAATTGTTCCTTTGGATTGTAATAACTTGCACTTTTATGCCATTAAGATATGACTTCCTACAAATATCCTTTTTCAGTTTGCACTTTGTCCTAGTACCAAATTAACAATGAAACACTAATATTTTCTCTGATGCTCTGAATAAATTTTTTACCATCATTCAAAATTTTCATTTCGATTTTTCCTAATTCTCATCCAGTTTGTGACATTTGATGAGAAGACTATTCTTTGTATGAAACCTGTTTATATCGTTGGCTGAAGCAAAGAGTATAGGTAACTCATAAGATTTTAAACTGGTGCTAGTGTTAAAAAAAACAATTACATCAGTGCCATCTAGGTTTGGCAACTTGGCATTTTTTTCTAGCTTTGTAAGCGTTTTTCTGTCAGGAATGGAGACCAGACGCTTATTAATAAGCTAATTTTACTAACTACAAATTAAATTGATTATTCTTATTGTTGCACATAAAAAAGCTAATTGTCACCAAACGCTACATAGCATTGAGTTTTTTAGTTAACAGCAGCACCTGTTCGCACTCCTGTAAGTTACCCACACTCTTTAGGCTGAAGTGCTATTGCACCATATTACTAATGCTATTTTAAAAATTAGCTTTAGTTGCAGTTCAAGCCATTACATTTGTGGCTGCAATAAAGCTGTGGACAAAAATCAAAGACCAATTGTGTTTTCAAAGGGGTAATGGAATCTTTGTATAGTGAAATAACCTGCATTAAGCCTACACAAAGAAGTGTCAAGCAATTGCTCAATATCATGTTACTAGTTTACAGTATTATAGACTTCCAAATTCTAAAAAGACACCATGCATATTCAGAGAAAAGTGTTTTAATTTAGTTTTTTTTATACAAAAAAATTAATAGATTGATTGTCTCAAATCATTGAGTTTATGGCTACTACACATTTGACTTTGCATAATCCATTTTGAAGGTGATATTCTTTTAGTTGTAGCTGGGTCGCCAATTTTTTTTTTTTTTTTTTTTAATGAGAAAGGCATGGTGTTTTTTTAGAATTTGGAAGTCTATAATACTGCAAACAAGCAACATGATATTGAGCAATTGCTTGACACTTCTTTGTGTAGGCTTAATGCAGGTTATTTCACTATACAAAGATTCCATTACCCCTATGAAAACACAATATTTTCTTTTTGCTAGTTCAACATCCCCCACAACAAGCCCTGTTAGTTCCAGCTTCACACACTAAACTGTTCCTAAGATATGACAATTAAGTCCTTTTAACAACCTGGATACAACCGGTGTGTTGTGATTGAGTTCACCCCCCTCCTCAAAAGGGTTGTTGTTGTTAATTTTCCCCCCCCCCCCCTCCCGAATAAAATCCTTGAAAATTGCACCTTCATACCCTTAGGCATAGTTGTAAATAGTCATAGTAGTTGTCTTTGTAGTAGAAGTATTAATAGTAATAGTGGTAGAACTAGCAGCAGCAGTATTAACGTATTGCTATTACAAATAGTTGCAGTAGAAGTAGTAGTGGGCAATGATATATCAGCAATAATTCGCCTAGAACCGTAAAATTAGTGCGTTAATAAGTATCTGATCTCGGTTCCCGACAGAAGAACAATTATTGTAGATAATCATAAAAAGAAAATGCCAAATTTCCCAAAAACTAGATGGCATTGATTTTATTTGTTGACACTAACGCCAGTTTCCACGCTTATAAGCTACCCATACTCTTTGGGCTGAGTCTATAAGAAAATATATAAAAAATTGAGTGCCTTGTATTTAGTTTTTGTAAGTTGTTGGGCTTATTGAATGAATAGACATATCTTTTGACAATACATTATACTAAAGCTAATTAGGTTTATTTTCTTGGACATCTAGTATTGAAACTAATGTAACTTGTAGCAAATGAAAGTCAAATAAAAAAAAAGTAAGGGTACTGTCTTATTAGGTTTTATGAGTAATGAGCCTTTAAACAGCTAGATGTTTCAGTGCCCTGTTGGCAGTGGAGAAAAAAAGCACATCATTGCTGATAAACACATTATTGAAAATACCCATGCAGAAAAATATTTCCCTTGTTGTTCAAGCTGGGGGACTGTACATCTCCTCAATAGAGTTTTCGGCCACGATGATTCCAATGGTGTACTTTTTGTTTAGATCCAGTGCCATTTTTAGTGTAGACTATTTTTCAAAATTCTCTTAAATTTGTGTTGAAAATAACATTTTACTATTAAGGCTTATTTAGATAATGGTTACCATTCTTGAATCAGCTAGAAAGACAAATTTTGCTCACTTGCCCGTTTTTTTAACACGTTTTTAGTTTTTGATTACTATGGGCTGTGGTTTGTTCCAAAAACACGGTCAAATATTATAACTTCAAAATTTTCGAGATGTCTGCGATTGCTTTGTTGAATTAAAAAAACTTATCTCATAGAAAATTCTCTGTTTGCTTTATTTTGCAAATTGCAACCCATACATTGCCTATGCTTCCTCTATAAGGACAAGTAATTTTGTGTCAGGTTATGCAAAAAATCCAAAATAAAGCTGTTCAACTTTGTCACCTAAAACTTTGATTACTCATATATTAATGAACTTTACATTAAGAACCAATTTCTTGATATTTCGAAAACTAGTGACTATCAAATAGTATTTTCACATATAAGTGTCTTGATTATCTACTTCCCTCTTCTTAAATTTTTTTGTATTAATAATGATCTTCGTTGTCATGATATACAAGGAGCATCAAATCTGCTACATCCATTTACAAATATGACTAGAGCTTCGTTTGTAATTAGAAATCTTGACCCCTGTGTATGGTATATACACAAACCAAAACCCAAAAAATTGAATGAGCCCTTTTTAAAGTTTCTACAACAGACCTTTCTATAAAAATCCTATATGCCCCCAGGGCATAACTTACAACCCTTACCCTGAGGGCTGTGTGTGGGGGGGGGGGGTTGTCATCCTCAAAGACCTAATTTCCAGAACTTTCAAATGCGTTCAACAAAAGGGCTATCTCAAAATTCTGGTTAGATGTGTTTGGGAAAATGGTGGGCAAGAGAGGGGGATAGAATCCAGCATCAAATACTTATGGAGGTGTCAGCAGAAGAGTTGAAAGAAATACATCCACTAGGTCAAACGTATGTTATTTTTAATTAGAAGAAGAATGCCAATTCTCATGGGATCTTTCAAACCTTAAAATTAGGGAAGAAAGTGGAGGCATAAGGTTATCTAATTTTTTTTCTAAAGCTGTAAAAAGGGTTTTTAATTTTTTTTATTGTTTTTTATTTATTGAATATAAAAAACAGTATTTTTAAGAGCAGGTGTTTTCTCTATAAGTACTATAGATCTTATTCAAGAATGAGCAATTATGCTGATTTTGACTGAAACTTTTAGATATGACCCAGATAGAGTAAAAGCTGTTGGACCTGATAGAGCTTGTTCTGAATGGCTCCTTCGTTGTGGGGCTGCAGTCAGATGGACCAATCAAACTGCATTTTTACATGATTACAATCATTTACCAGCTGAAGGCACTAAGACTTATATTGAAGAAATTGATGCAACGAATTCATGTATAATGCACAGAGGTTTCCCACACTTAAGTAGGTTGTATTTTCATTTTTAAATAAACTAGCTTGTTGGCTAGCCAATTCTTCTCTGAAATATTCAATGAAGTCTTTCTGCTAAATTGATACATAAATGGTTTTAATATAATATTTGCTCACAAATCCTTGAGTGAAAAAAAAGCTGAAAAGTGGTAGCTCTTTGTATATTTGGGAGTTTCTCAATCGGGCTTTTAAAAGAACTATTAAAAAGCAAGTGGTCAAAGTTTTTTTTCTATTCCTAGGCTATCAATTAACATCTTTCAAGTACCAAGGACATCAATTGAAAAATTATCTGCTCCCCCCCCCTGGCTCCATTTTAGGTCTATTTATACTTAAAAACCAGGATTCTCTTGGATTTTTTCTTTGGTTGTTATAAAATTATAAAGATTACAAGCCTTGTGCTAAGTTTCACCATGGGTTGACATACTGAACCATGAAAATAAATAAACGCACTTAAATAAAAGAAATGAAAAGAAATAACTAATTTGGTAAATTTGACAATATAAATTTTCCATAACAAAAATTAAGTTATAAAACTGATATTTTCGGTATAAGAAGAAAATAAGGACTTTATGAATTTGTGAATAAAGTTGAAACGCTAAAGCGATAAATATAGCAGAACAAGACAATTGATCTTTCTAAAAAATGTTCTTGTAGGTAAGTCAATTAACTAAATAGTTTGAAGTGTTTAACCTTGATTTAATAACATCCATAATAATGCGTATCTTAGATTTTTAGCTATTCAATGATATATACATTCTTTTCAATTCCTATTTGGTAACAAGATGGTAGGGTTATATTTTTAAATTATTTTACTCAGTTAATTACTTCTTTTTTTTAACCCAGTTTATTACATATTAATGGCTGTGTTTGTCTTTTGCTACAGCAATTAGGAAGGTTACACTTTCTAGAGTTCCATGATTATATATATATATATATATATATATATA